>RHLP01000193.1:0-24227 GCA_003719405.1 Aspergillus incahuasiensis | reverse complement strand
TAATAGGCTAAGATTCTTAATCCTTCCTATTTGTTATTAGCTTAGTTCAGACCATGAATCTGATTATTTATTGTTCTACTACAGCAACTGTCCATCAACATAGGTTTTATCCCATACCTCTTATACTATCATTTGGTATATCAGGTTAGTTCATTTTACAGCGAAGCATTGCTTATAGATATCGACGCCGGCTGGACCTAGGAGCTCATCACCAAGTTCAGACAACGGACCTCCCGCGCGTGCCGCACAATGAATGCTCAATCACTGAGCAAACGGGAATTCCTGGGTTCGTTTAAGAATACCATACCAAGTCGCAATGTCTTCCAGCATTCGTTCCTCATTACTTATGGTGAGGTGGATATTGCGGACTTCATAGCGGTTGGCGAGGGAATAGCATTGTTTGTTCGCCAAGGAGAAAGAGTGGAGGAACTGCAGTTCATCGGCTCTCAGGCAGTCAACGATTCAAGCAGGATTTCCTGAGGGAGCGTTATCAGGGAATGCATGCTCGCGGCGAGGCGGGTGGCGATGGTGCGGCTGCCGAACTGTTAGGTAGGAGATGAGCAGAGCGAAGGGACAATATCTAGAACATCGGGTTGATCGTGTAATCAAGAAAGAAGAGAAGAATCATCGTGTAGAAATGAGGATGCAGTGTTACCGTGAACATCCAGTAGATGAACTCGATCTGGAAGGTGCCAGGTTAGCTGAGGGGGCTGGCAAGAAGAAGCCCAGCCCGCACAGGTTGAAGGTCGGTAAAGGAGGTTGTGCTTTTTAGTGTACAGCATTGCACAAACAGACTGGTTTATCTGAAGATATATTGTCTATGTGGCCTGTCGTTCTTTTTGCTTGATATCTATTCTTCAGAGCCGTAGCTATCTTGAATCCTTCTTCCTATTTTGCTCTCACTGGAGCATTGACATCACACTGACAGTACGCAACATTCCATCTGATCGTTGTTTGAGACTGAAATGCTAGGTTCCCTGATCTATTAACCATGAGCATGGGACTGGAACAAGACTAAATTGAAAAGTCCAGTAGACGGTTTGTTCTCGGTGCGGTGGTCAGACTTGTGGAGAGTTCAACGTATTCGAGACGAGCTCGTACAAAATGAGTGAGTTGGCTTCACTTCGAAGTGTACTCGCTAGAAGTGACCTCTGGTCGAGCAATTCTCAGCATAGCGAACGCGTGCGCCTGGAATTTCCCCTCGCAGTCGCGGTGGCGTACGGAAGCTGGGGGCTTCAGCGCAAATCTTGCTGGAATACCTGGACAGGGCTTCAACCCGCGCCAGGGCGTTATACGTGTGTCGTCCACATGGATTGTGAACGAGTTCCAGTAGGTTGTACGTTCACTCTTCCACCTCGTACTCTTCCATTTCAACCTTGAAGTACTGAGCGACACGAGCCTTTTCAGCAGCCGCATACTCAGCGTCCACAATAAACCGCACCGCTGCATCTCGGCCTTTATCACCTGGCTTGGGGCGTTCTCCAGTGGCAGTTGCCGGGATCAGCGGATGATGAGGTCCAATAGCCAGTGCATCCTTCTCCGACTTTGAGCCGTTGGTTGATGGTCCCCCGCGCGAGTTTCTTGTCGCTTGCTCTTTGTCAATAGGGTTCGTGAAACGCGGGAGCCTGTGCTCTTCTGCTTCCTTGTTCAGGGGAATGCGCACGGTGAGGAAGCGGGCTGCGGGGAAGTGAGATCCGACCGATGTAGCGCCCCGGTTGTGTGTGTATAGCTCGAGCAGATCAAGCAGGGTTTCTAGAGCGGTTAGTAATCTGATGTCTTCCTGATATTTCCAACGTACCCATAACCTCTTTTCGGCTTGTTTTCCAACTTGCATAGTCTGTCCCAAGCTCGACTTCATCAATCCGCTGCTCTAACAACCGACCTGCTAGCTCAAGACAGCTAAAGGCCATCGTAGATGTGGTCTGTTTGAGCGGTGCAAATGTGCGGTAGAGATCTTGCGAAATACGATAGGCAACGTCTGATACTTCCGACTGTGGTGAGAGACCGTACTGTTTGGCGAGCTTTATCAGGGTTTTCTGCGGATGGCGTGTTCGAAAATCGAAACCGGAGCTCTCGAGCATGAGTCGTTCTAGGCCAATGATGCCTCGCGCGGCTTCGTCGAGTACCTATAAACTCCAACTTAGAATCTATACACGAAACGACATGTTGAGCGACGGTCCGCGTACCTGGTTGTCCGAAGAAATTTGTTCTGATTGTGGTTGCTTCAGGTTATACGCGGCGCATAAAATCTCACGCGACTTTTTGAGCGTGTCTTCGATCTTGCAAGCCATGAACAGGGAAGCCGCAGCAGCGTCCTAAACCGTCAGACTCATTGGGTAGAAAGCGAAGGTCAGGGCGTACCATATTGTTGTAGTCCGCATCGTGGTGAATCAACCGAAACTTGTGGTAATATACAACCGCTGTGTTGAATGTTCGAATCGGTCTGTCTTGTTAGTAATAATGAATCAGCCGATGAAAGTCGTGAAATTCCACATACAGATTCAGCGCCCGACGAACGTTGTCTATCCATGTCACCCCTTGCAAACGCAGGGACTCCTCGCGCAGAGGATTGACACCCATCGCGGCCATGCATTGCTGAATTGTTTGCTCGAATACGTACGGCTTAGCTATCTGGATAAAGGACGGATGAATTGGCGGGGGATCGGGGAGGACCACGTCGGAGCTGGACGCGTTTCGCGAGTCCTGCTTCTGTTCGGGGGCCATTCTGAGTCGGACCTGGTGAATATCCTCCAGAAAGATTCCGCTGGAGGCTGACGGTTTGCGGCCGCACTCCGCGGTGGAAATGGACCCGGAGCAACCACGTGATGGTGGAACGTTTATCCGGGCTGATAGGTGTAGAAGTGTTTAAAAGTAGGACCTTCTGAGTGTTGGGTGATGGGAGATAAAAGAAATATGAAGATGTGTATCGTAAATAGTCACTTCTTCTTACTTTGAATGTCTAATACTAACTATAGCTAGGTGGTGGTGGGTGAAAGTGAGATTGCTGCTAGACATCCGGACCGAATTATAGGGTATACTTCCCGGGTTCACTTAACCATACCTCTTCAACAGCTTCTCCATAATCGACACAGCACCAGATCGGTATCCAGACCCAAAAATTGCGTGATGGTTTAGATGATGATAGCTACATATGTTAGATAAGAACCGTTATATAGTACGGGCAACTTACAGTTCATACAACCTGACTCGATCCTCATACTCCTCAACGGGCTCCGTCTTCGGCACGATCCGATGGTACTCATCGAAGAAAGCCGACCCAAAGCCGCCAAACATCTTCATAATGCCCAGCTCAAACTCACTATGCGCATAGCATGCAGACGAGTCATAGATGACAGCTCCAACCTCCTCATCTTCCTTTCGTCCACTGCCTACGATCCGTCCTCGATCCGCATTCCCACTCCAGAGATCACCATGGACGACAACCGGCGTGATTCCTTCCCCCTTCCCAGACTTATCATAACCAAGATGACCATCCCCAAGAAGCGCAGGAACAACAACGTTCGCCGTCTCCTTAACCAAGCTCCTCAGCCCGGCATCCTTGCCATTGCGCTTCTCGGACGTCGCCAGAATCGTCAGGAGCCGCTCGTTCGCATAGAAATCCGCCCACGACTCACATGACCGATTCGGCTGCTTCGTGTCCCCGCAGAACGTCGGCACGGGGAACCCAAACAGCCTCTTCCCCGTCTCGGGGTCCTTCCGCGCAGGCGTAGAATGAAGCTTCCCTAGCCTCTGCGCAAGCGACGGACCACCTTTCCCAGCAGCGCGGAGATCCAGAAATTCTGTCGCGAGGAAGTAGCTTTTCCCGGCCTTGCCGTCTTCCTCAAGACAACCCCAGGCTATGGCGCGCGGACAGAAGCCCGGCACAGCGGACGAGATGGCGTTCAAGGACTCGTACTCGCCCGCGAACATTTCTTTTGCGGCTTCGCCGTCAGCAGATGTCTTGACGAAGTACTTGCGCTCTTCATCTTTCCCGTCTGTGCCTGGGACGGTTGCTGTGATAGCACCTGTGCTGGTGAAGCCGGAGCCGAGGCCTGCTGTGGATAGGGTAGCTTTGGAGGGGTCGGAGATGGACAAGGCGCGGAGAATGGAGGGTGGTACTTGAGGCATTTTGGGTGTTTCGTTTGATCGTAGTATGATTTGGAAAGAAAAAAAGAGAATTGGCAATGAGAGTAAGGTGCCTGCATGGTGGTGTTGCTATGACGTTACCTTAGATGTCTTATCGATAAGAATATCTCTGTGTAGGCTGGCTACGGCTTGAGCATAGCAAGACCAAGCAGTGTCGAGGTGCATATATTTTGTACATCATAATGTTGCATCTCTAGCATCAGACCCAAAAGCCGGCCAGGCGGAGCAAGAAAGAAGATAATTTACAAGCAACGCTAAGAGTGAGTCAACGAGTTTACCAAGTGCAGCGCTGTTTTCGTACGTTCTCGCACGTCAAGGTCGGGGTCATGTTCAAGGCTAGCCAGCCGGTCTAGCACGCCAATTGAACGTAGCTCGAAGGCGCGTTTACGGCACCCTTCGCGGTCGTGCATATCGTCCTCATAAGTGAGGTTAATCACGACCCACACGCAGTTAGCCCGAACGTCTCGGTGGCTGTGATTGAAGTAGCTTATCAAACGGCGAACGAGATCGCGATGCGATACTATAAGCTGACGATAATATGGAAGACTTGCTGCAAGGTGGATGATAACAAATGTTACCGCGACCAGGATCTCGGTGGGAACCTGTAGCGCCCGGTGGTTTGGAGACTCTCGCCGATGTGGCAGCTGGATGGAACGGGGACGTAGTTTTTCGGCCAAAGTATCCAGCAACATATCCTGACCGAGCGCTTTGAAGAGATAATCAATCATCTCCGAAGCGCCGGCCCCGCAAATCACATTCCGCAGTAGGTCAAAGGTCTGCTCTTGCGCTGCAATATCATCTTGTCGAGCCTGCGTAGTCTGGTCAAGGTCGCCATGTAAAGCAAGTTTACGCCGCCGAGTGGCGTCTGGAAGAAACATATCTAAACTGAACTTCGATGAAGGCACAGGGTCTGTCATACCCATGTCTTCATCTCTCTCCCTGAAATCGTCCATTGGGTTAAGCAAATCAACGCGTTCCCCAGCCGAGTTGGCTCGGCTCATCCCGCCTGGAGTGCTGCTGTCTGTATCCTCGTCTAGCCCACGCTTAGCAAGGACACTTGTTGGGTCTTGACTGATGACCTGCTTGATCCAATCTGGCCGCAGGCCCTCGATGATTTTGATTTTGACGTCGTTTGTTGAGTTGTAAGCGACGTGCTTTAACGCCCACAGCGATTCAATGCGGAGTTTCGTACTTGCTGAATGTGCATGCTCGCACAGAATGGGGAGAATTTCAGCTGATATGATTGCCTATATGAATATTAGCAGCCATAAGTCAAGTACGACGTCGAGATAATACCTCTTTCATAGGGCTGAAATCCAGCGCAAGATTGCAGATGACAGAGGTTGCCGCAATCTGCACTTCTATATCCGGATGCCGAATCAAAACGAAAAGCGGAGTTGAGACGCCGGCGTCAATGAGGCTTGTTCGTAGAGCGCTTACGGAGCGCGTAAGCATTCGAGCTGCACCACAGGCCGCCAAAAGAGTCGGCGTCGGATTGCCATCCGCGGCGGGGTTTCCTGGGTTGGGAGGTTCCACCGGTATATGAACTGGGAGGGGTTTGAGCGAATCAATTATATATGGCACGACTCCATTTTCGCAGACTGCCTTGCGGTATTCATCCTTAAAAGGCACCAGTGCAGCCAACGCCCTGAGAATATTCTCACGATACCTCATGACATGATAGCGGAGAGGTGAGTACCCAGGAGGTCCTAATCGACACTCCGCTGGCTGCGAGTCCGAGTTCTCAACAGCTGGCTTACCTTCGGCATGCCACATAGTTTGCACAGGCTCATGTACAGGGTTATAAGTCTCTTTAAGAAGTTGAGATAGTCGCTTGATTGCGTCACCCTCCACTGCATGCTTTTGCATTTCTCGATCATCAACGACCAAGGTGGCCAGCACACCCGGCGCCTCCTCTTTGATACGCTGCGAGGACGAAATAAGTCCACCGTATTGTACACCATCGTCAGAAGCATCATACTCCTTATCGAGCATACGGAGCAGAATTGGAATCAGTAGGTAGCAAAGCATCGTGACTCTGTGCTTTTTAGTTAGGCCTAGGCGGCACAGCACAGTCACAAAGCGGGCTGCCATAAGCCGAGTCATGCCATGTTCGGCGCGTACAAGGTATATCAACCACGGAATAACTGGATTCTCTTCGTCTTCAACAGCGGGGGGCTCAAAACTGGAGAGCGGGGTTGGAAATGAGTGGCTCTGTCGGCGATGATGCCCAAATTGACCAAGGGGTGGAAAGTTGGTGGTACTGGCAGACGGTTTGAGCTGTGACAGTGGGATAGATGGAAGAAGATACTCCAGAGGGGTGCCTCCAAGGTGCCGTGGCACCGCGGAGCCTGAAAAATAAGAAGAGCCCCACGGGCCTTTCTTGATATCCGAGGGCGAAAATCCTGGTATCTGCCAAGGAAATACAGTGACGATTCCTGGGGACGAAAGAAAGTGCTCTGCGCGCCACTTGGAATGCTCAATGATGACCGAGACGGCACGTAGGATGGGCGCAAGCTTAGCCCCGCGAGGCGCGGGGGGCGGTAGTGACCCCAGAGCACCTGCATCTCCCAGGTGGTCTTCGGCGCCCGGAAAAACGAATCCCTGGGCTACTATGAATGATGCGACCTTGACTGCCAGAGCGTCTAATATTCCGCAGTCCGCCAAAACCGCCTTGTGATTTTCTTCCGTACATAGCTTCCCAATGAGGCCTGCGGCCAACTCAATTGAAGACTGTCGGTTGTGGGTACCGTAGTCCTGACCAAGGATGCGGGCTAAGCAGCCAATGTGCTCTGTCGAGAAGAGGAGATCCGCCAAACGAGTATCTTTGGGCCATTGTTGCTGGGTTTGCAGCGGTAACCGATCTGCCACACTATTCAAGACCCGAAGAATAGAAAGAACAAACGATGAAGGGCAGTTAGAGGAGGACAAGATGGACAAAAGGACCGGAAGTATATTGCTAGAAAGGATCGGGCACAGGAAAGGCCCGCCTCCTGATCTAATGTTAGCGAATGAGCGAGGAACATTAAGCTGATCAAGTACCTTGCGCTAAGCTTCCAACCAGGATAATTGCCTGTAGACAAGCATCGTCTCGCTCCGCTTTTGAGCCAGGCAATTCGAGCTGTTTAGAACCAGTCTTCAGGCCTCGAGACGCAAGAACGTTGCCGAGTATGGGAATGAGCCCCAGTCGCACCCAGGCCTCCTTCCGTTGGTCATGGCCGATTGTTTCATTCTTGAGGCTTCTCAGAGCAGCAGCTTGGGATGACAGGGAATCCGCATTTTGCAGCTGGAGTAGGATGGGCGGCGTCTCGGCGCGAGTCATTGTCCGGAATCACCACTACGCGGAGAGAACCCGGCGGGGGTCAGAAACCGAGTAGTCCGTGTGGCGTAAGTATCCGTAGGTAAGTTGCTGAACGGGAAGGGCGTGAGTGGTGATGGTGATAAAGCGTGGTGACGATGCCGAGTCAGGTGCGGAGTGATGTTCGACGGCTCCTCAGGTATGCGACCTCGAGACGGAGCATACAATGCGAAGCGCCAACGAGGCGAGCAGGTAGAATCAACAAAAGCGAAACTCATACAAGGACAGGCATTCTATCACATACAGAACGCCAAACTGAAAACCAAATGACAGCTGTATCCACGGAATGACCAAACCAGTTCACGACTGAGCATCTCGAGCGTCACACCTCGCTCGGCCAGGGCCGGGGTCGGGGTCGGGGTCGCTATACCGCTTTCGGCGGCCAATCATGTGATAGTCACATGACTGACGTGTCATGTAAGCGAGCGATCATGTGATTTAGCCTTATCTTTTGCATCTTACAATACTCCGGGTAGTTCGGCCGCGCTCCCGGGTCCCGTTCTGCTTTCATAGCCGCCGAGCCGATCGTGGGTATCGAGACGCTCACACCATGGCTGACTAGCACGATCTGCTTATAGCATGGGTCATGATCCTTGTCAAACTTTACATTCTGCCATCAGCTGACAGCTGATAAGGGAGGCATCGGGACCGCCCAGTGTCATTTGCGCCAGGTTCCTTGGTTGTGAAGCAGATGGAGTCGAACCCCGAGTAGCGCCGAGCATTAATTCGTCAAATATAGCGCGTCATCTCCAATGACGGAATTGCTCTCATCAAATCCGATCCACAGCCGGCGGGCAAAAGCTCTGATGTACCGGGCATGTATCAGTACCGTTTGTCGGCGTTATCGAGCAAGTGTAATTCGAATGAGTAGCCGCGCTAATCTGTCTTGGGACTTGGCCTCGTGTTCCCCGTAAATTACATTCAAGCCTGATTGAAAACACTTCAGCTCGAGGTTGGATCGTCCAGCGTGGACTGACTCTGGGCTTTGTCTCTTCTTCATCTCTCCAAACAGCCGTCCAGATCGTCCGCACGCATACTTCTACTCTCCTTTTCGTCGAGTAGGGGTTTGCAGAATGTGTCTGTGCACGACACCAAGCGCAATAGTCTCGGTCTTGGGTTTCACAGCGTCTGCCAGTCTCGAAGAACCTCGTCTAGTCGTGCGCCCACGTGGTGAACTTGTTGGGCGGAGATGTTAGTTTCTTCGCCTTCGCCCTCCGCCCTTCGCCCTGCTCCCTCCTCGCCCGCCGCCACCCAACTTCAACCTGCCCTCTCTCCATGCTCGTCCTCGTTCTCCCGCCGCCTGTCGTCGACGTCGGCCGCCTTTGCCTATCATAATCAGCAGTATGACTCTGCCGCCGATCGCTCTCCTGTGCCCGGTAGTTCTTTCACCACTCCCCGCTCCTCTCGTGTGGCCATTGAAGAGCTCCGCTCGGCTTTGAAGAGGCACTCCGTTTCGTCTCCGCCTAGCAGGCCCTCAGGGGATCTTCCTCGCGGCCGCATGTCCGCTGGGCAGATCTCCCTTGGGGGCGGAATTAGCACCTTCGTGTCTGCTGCAGCTTCCTCCGCTGCTGGCCCCGGTCCTAACGCCGCCCTCCCTGATACATCCACCGATCCTGTCGGCAACACCTCTTCCGTTCCCGGCCCTGCTCCTTCGGTTCCTCCGGCTCCTATTGCCCCTTATCAAAGCGCACAGGCTCCTCCAATGCCGGCTCCAACCAGTACATCGGGGTCCAACAAGCGTAACAGCTTAAATGCTCCCACTCTCGGTCTTGAGCCAGCCGGGCCGGAAAACATAGGCCGTGAAGGGTCTTTATCAAAGAGGCTTCGTCCCGAGGACCCTGCTGTCAAACATCTCCCGACTCGCTATGAACTTGCAGACCCTAAGGACCTAGTTGTCCTCATTTCAAGCATGTTGATGGAACTTATTCGTTTCAACGACAAGATACCCCTGAATCAAGGTCGGCTGACTCGTTTCCACTCGCGCACTCCGCCTCGGATTTCTGTACATGACTATCTTCAACGCCTAACGACTCATGCGACTCTCTCGCCGCCGATCCTTCTTAGTATGGTGTACTATATCGACCGTCTTTGCGCTCTATACCCCGCCTTTACCGTATCCAGTTTGACAATCCATCGATTTTTGATCACCAGTGCTACCGTTGCGTCCAAAGGGCTCAGTGATAGTTTCTGGACCAACAAGACCTACGCCCGGGTTGGCGGTATCAGCATGAACGAACTGGCCCTTCTCGAACTCGAGTTTCTCTTCCGCGTCGATTGGCGTATTGTGCCTCAGCCCGAGGTGCTGACCGACTATTACCAGAGTTTGGCGGAGCGATGCGATGGATATGACATCAAGTCCGGTGTTTGATCCTGCAGCATGCAGATTATTTCCTTTCGAGTATGGATCACGCCTACGGCATTAGAAGGTGGCACAGCTCTCACAAACACTGCATGGAGTCGGCTTGCATGCATTAGAACGCTCGGGTGGACAAGCGGCGGGGTCGGTCCACTGATTGGGGTCCTGTATTGTCTTTACTTCAGGTTTTGCATCTCTGCTTCGTTTCTTGTTCTCAATATCCCTCGGGTTCTGTATTATTCAGGCGTTTCAGGTCTTTCGGTGGGCATTTTGAGATTCTGTTGTGTCTTGATTCAACACGGCGCCATCATACTCTGGCGCCACTATACCATTTTGTTATGTGCAAGACTTCCTACCAGTATCCCAAGTTACCTAAACACTTCTTCTTCCATATTGTTAAACATAGACTGATGTAATTCCTGCCTTAGGCATTAATCGGTCTCATGTAGGGCTTAGGTTTTAGGGTCTAGATGCAGGGTTGCAGCGGGGACCCCCAATCGTGCCGTAAACATCAAATGAAGCTTTTCGCGCCTTTTGACGCGCCCTCCGGATGTTATGAAATAAAGTCGGTCATTATCGCTTTTGTGTGCCTCCCCATCACCCGGTTGAGCTGCGTCCGCCATCCCGAGCTTTCTTCCACTTTCATCTACCCACCCCGCCAGAGCCATGGAGGTCAAGGAGATTCTCCAGAACGTGAAGCCTCTCGTGGGCGACGTGACGCCAATAAGAACCGTACAGGAAACTCAGCCGGTCGAAGAATATGGTATGGAAAGTTGTTCGTTGCGAGTGCATGGCTGACTCTAACTGGCTCCAGGCGACGCCTATGTCGTTGGCGTGAACGTCAAAAGCGCCGCAAAGGTCGTCAAGTAAGTACGTCTACATCTATCCTGTGTTTCCTGTCGCTGATAGGTATAGAGTCCTTGATGCCGCCTTCCCCCGCGATTCAGCGCGCCCCTTGAACCACCTCCGCCGCTTCGCAAAACAGAATAATCTCCCCGACTCCCTGCACCCGATCCTTCTCCAGGACAACCCATCGCCGCAGACGATATTCGTGCTCATCTCGCCTCCTCTCCCGGAAGTTTCCCAGTTACAAGAACTACTCGCTCCCTACCTCCCCCCACCTACCGACCCGGCGGCGCAGTCTTCAGAATCTGCAGGCCAAGTCAAGCTGCACAGGATCAAAGTCCCCACGCTCCCACCACTCAGCACGACACAGGCAGACAATTGGTCGAAAACATTATGGCCGGTCGTGTACAACCCGGCCGCGGCACGAGCAATGATTTCACCACCTGTTCAGGTCCTCAATCGTACACACGATTTCATCCAGCCGGATGCGGGGCGGTATCTGGCGTTTGCGCAAAAGGTCGCGGAGGAAGCAGAACAATCTGGTCGAGGACGGGGCGTGGGCGCGGTGGTCGTCGACCCAGATATTGTCGCGAGGATTCTAGATGCAGGCGATGACATCGACACCCGATGGCCAGAGGCAATCGTCGCTGTCGCCGGAGATGCGCGGTACTCCCGTCAAGAAGCGGGGAACCCCTCAATAGCTGAACTGCATACTGGGCAAGGCCCGAATCCCGTGTCACAGACTTACAACGCAGACCTCGAAGGCGGCCCAGACCTCCACGCGCTCATGCGCTCAGCAGAGATCGTTGCCTACAAACGCCGCGCCGGCGACCCAACCGCAGAAGCCGATAAACCCTCCCTAAGCCCCCTGGAAACATACTTCCTCTCCCAAACAGATCTCACAGCGCCAAAAACGGAGAACGAGCTCGAACCGGAGTCCGAGTCGACGGATATCTCGCCTGTTCCCGAGAAGTACCAGAAGATTGGGCCTCATGATTCCCAGGCAGTACCACTATCTTCAAGAACAGACCAAGAAGAGGGGGCCAAGGTCTCACCAGCCCCGCGAATCCGCCCCCGCTCTCAGGGCGGATACCTCTGTACAGACCTAGACGTGTACCTCACCCACGAACCCTGTGTGTGCTGCTGCATGGGCCTCCTCCTCTCCCGGTTCCGGTCCGTGACATATCCCCAGCGCGGGAGGATGATCGCGGGCGGGTTAGCCTCTGAACCGGTCGTTGGCCCCGTACCTGTCACCGAAATGAACGCTGAACACGACCAGCAAGACCCTGGAAATATGCATGGACAAGAAGAAACACCCAAGCAGGGCAGACTCTACTACGGTCTGCATTGGCGGAAGGAGTTGAATTGGCGCGCGTTAGGTTTCGAGTTTGTTGAAGGGCCTGAGGAGCAGGGTCCTCTGGCTGTTGATGGGGTTGCGTTTTATGCGTGATTCTACTTTGTGGCGTTTTCTGTTCATTGTCATGTTGAGCGTCTGGGTGAGGAGTAGGGGAGAATGTGTGGCGTGGAGTGTATTATATTATTGCGTTGCATCGTCAATCTACGTAGATCTTAGAGCCGGCCAGTCAATCCATGAGAAGATATCCAGACGAAATAGTGAATGCGTTTACTTGCTAGCTACATTTTATGTTTTAGCCAATGCTGAATACCTGACCTGGAGGAATGTGGGATGGAAGGATAGACAAGGGTAAGTACTTGATATGGGATTCTGAAAGGCTATTCTTCTACTCTTTCCCGATATACCGTCTTGTAATAAGGAGCAAGGCTACCGTAGGGTACCAGGTCATGCTCGAAAGCGAAGTCACGGATCCTCTACACCGGAAAACCAAAAAGAAGCGCAGCATCAAAACTCATTAATAACCATAGCTATGCTTGATATGCTATTCCATGATCACATGCTAGCAAATGCTCTACCTGGGCAGCTCATCACCAGCCAGGCCATGTTTTCTCCTTTCCCATTACGCTATGCATATGCATATGCATAGAAAATTGCTCATCTCAGCTCATCCATCTCATGCCGATGTAATGTATCGCGCCAATACATGATTCATAAAACAACATCATTAAAGATCCAAATGCGACCGACCGCATTACGCGTTAACACAACATGAGCGCCGTAGTCATTACGCTCCTAGCTGCTCTCAATAGCCGCGGAGCTCGGTGGCCCTGCGGGCAAGAGGGGGGATCCGGCGCAAAAGAGGGTGGTTCTGGCCTTCTTTGACGAGAGCGATATAGAGCTCGTTTAGGCGAGAGATGAGGATGTCCATTATCTTTGGGGCGACTTCTTGGATGTCGGCATCCTGGGGAGAGTTAGCGCTGGGTAATCATCAGGACGGATGAGTTCTTACCCTCAAGTCAACGTTCTGAAGAACAACTTCCAACCAGGCAAGACGCTCAGCCACGTTTGTCTGAAGAGACGATGTGACGGCAACGCCGACAGACAGTGCCACGATAGGAGAAAGGCCGTGCAGATAAGAAGGGTTCAGGCGAACGAAAAAACGATCAAAAAGATCGGCTTGCTGCTCGGATTGAAGCCACTGATGGAAATTAGTATGATACTACGAACTAAGCAAAAGTGCACATACCTTGACGGAACCTTCCTCTAATTTTCCTTGTTGCATGAGCTGGGTGATCTCAGCAATCTCCGTGTCCTCAGGGCTAATCGAGCCAGTAAGTGGGGCTGGCGAGACAGGGGCTTGGTTTTCCGAGCCGAGTCTGCCTTCGTGACCATCACGCGCAGCAACAGCCTGGTTCAGGCGCAAGAATTCGTTTTGGAATCCGGTCTGGGCAGTCGCCATAGCAGCGACAGTGTCAGACAGTCCACGAACCAAAGAAGTGAGCTCATCAATTTTAGCGGCATCGGCCAGGCGTTGGGCTTCAAACTGTTTCGCCTGAGCCTGCAGTCGCTTCTCCATGTCGTTCCCGACCTTTTCAGCTGCCCGTGTTGCGACGTTCTTCACGGTGGGGGCAAGGCTGTCGTGGACCGTCTTGGATATCTGACTCTCCACCTGAGCGCCTAGCTTGTGGCTTACAGCATCAGATACGACTTTCATCACCTCCGGCTGCTGCAAAGCACGGGTGACAGCGTCGGGTAGGGACTGGCGTAGCTCGCGAGAGATAACGATGCCGGACTGCTGAGAAAGAACGGTGTTAAGCTGTTTGCTAACAGCAGCAGAAGTGAGGTCGCCGAGCGCAGGGACAACATCGGACTGGATCGCCTCAGTGACAATCCGTGTAAGGTTCTTTTCGACGTTATCAGATAGCGTGCTCGACACCAACCGCAGAACTTGGTCTTGCTTGGAGGCAGATGCGGCCTCCCAGCTGCGTCGTTCCTCATCGAAGCGGGCGTAGAGACCCTCAAGCTCGCGACCAAGACTCTTGTTGAATTCAGAAGTGACACCTTCCTGCAAGGTTTCGATGTGCTTGTTCCAGTCCAAAGCAGCCTTGTGAGCCTCACCATTCGACTGTCCCACAATAGACGGAGCCTGGCTAGCGGCCGCCACTGTCTCCCTCTTAGGTTCAGCTGCAGTCACTACGGACTTCTTTTTCTTCTTTTTGTCAGGCTTTTCAGAAGCGGCCGCAGAAGCTGTTTCCACAGGATCTTCAGCCTTTTTCTTGGGAGCAGCCTTCACGGGGGACTGTGTGCGTAGAACACTAGGTCCGGCGCCTGCGCTGCTTGAACACACGCTAGTCTCAACAGGGAGCTCCGGTGTAGCTTTGGTAAATTCTTTGGGAATAACCTTCGTGGGAGTTCCGGTGGAATCACCGTTGACCGAGAAGTCGTCGGCGATGTAAGGAGGGAAGGACTGGAGATCGGTGATCTCAATCAAGCCCTCTTCCAAAGCGTTAACAGGGCGAATGATTCTGTTATCCTGGCCCAAACCAAGATCCTCCTTCTTGATGTTTAGGCAGGTTACACCACGAGAATGCATAACGTAGAGCTCGAAGAGGCCGCTGTCGTCTCCTGCTGCCTTAGCGATTGGAAGAAGATCCAAGCTGCGGAGTTGACCCTTCGAAGCGAAAGAGATCTCCCGTATACCGCTCAAGCAAGCAGTTGACTCGGGTTTGGGAAGAGTGTTATCCTTTTCGGCAGAACGCTTGATAAATGACGCCTGCGACATAGACTGCAGGTTGTATTTGGGCGCTGATAGGTGAACAAAGTAAATGGAGTTGCGTGTAGGGTGTCCGACAACAAGGATACCGGACGAGGCGTGGTAAGCAACACTGCAGATGGCATCCGATTCGTTTTCATGAGGGAACTTGAGTTCCTGCACAGCCTTGCCAAGCCCAATGTCCCAGAGCTGCAAGGTGTGGTTCTGCTTCAAACCAACAAGAACATAGCGAAGCGCCATTGACTTGACATAAGGACGTAGCTTGTCAAGGAAGAGGACAGACGTCGGCCATGACTTTTCCGTAGGAGTGCCAGTCACAAAGGTGCTCAGAGGCGTGCGAATCTCATTAGCCGTGATTTCTGCATCAGCGTTGTTGACCACGTCGCGAATATCCCAGAAGCGGAGACGACCGGTCTTATCCAAAGAGGCAATGACGGTATCATCACCACTGAACGCAAAGTCCTTTCCGGCCTTTCCGGTGGAAATCTTCAAAGCACGCTCCTTAAAGAACTGTTCGGTGTTGACCGTTCGGTTATTTCCGGAAATACCATAAGCTGGGTTCGCAGCAGCTTGTGGAGATAGCACATAGATGTTCTTGCCTCGTCCAATCGCAAAGAACCCGGGGTGGCAAGAGCTCCGTTTGGCCCGCGTTTTCAGCTGGCCGCCGGAGGTGTTCTCGTCAGAAGCCGGGAACGGCGGAAAGATGAGGCTTTCGCTCTCCAAAGCATCTTGCTCAAACAGATCCCTGTCTCCTCGAGAGATCAAAACCCAGTACACAGCACCGCTGACGCCAATACCCAGGATAGCCTGGTCGTCAGAAGCGCCACCGACCGGCTGCGATGTGCAAACAGAAACGTTGAACACACGATCACGGGTGGATCGAAGAACCTGTTTGTCACTTCCATCCTCCTGGCGAATAATTCTGATTCCTCCATTTTTGGCAAGGGCGTAGACTATGTAGTCCGGAGTAGCCGAGGTCAAAGAACGGTCAAGCTGATCGAAATCCTTTTTCAAACGAGCAATATCCATAATTCCATCATCGCGCAAAGCGGGAAGCTTTCCAGCGTAAGGCTTGACAACGATGGATATGAATGGTCTCAAAGGAAAGTTGTGAACGGGAACAATACGCTCTTCGTCTTTCTCAGCACTATCTTCAGCGCTTTCCCAACTGTCTGCCAACGCCTCTCCGGCGCCGTTGGAGTTCTCCTTGGCACCTTCCATTGTGGCTACTTCCTCAGTGGTCTCTTTCAAGATCTCGATCTCGCCACCGGGATTCTTAACAGTAGCGGTGTTGGACACTAAAGTAGCCTTAATGCTATCTTGCAGGCTTACTGGTGCTGACAAACCGTTCTTCTGAGCCTCTTTCTCAAGAGACTCATCGACGTCCTTGACAATTTGTTGCACGAGCCTATCAACCACGTTGGTAACAGCTTCCTTTTGGTTCTTGTCCAAAGGAGGGGGCTGGGGACGTTCACGTTCAGTAGTCTGCGAGGCTGGAAGAGACTCAACCTTAGCCGTAACATTCACTTGTTGTGTCACTTCAACAGCCGGGCTCTCGCCGCGAGAGTTGATCTGAGGAGTCCTGCTCCGTGAAACTGCAGCCAACTGCTCAAAAGGATTCACAGTAGCAAATATAGTTTCATTACCGGATGGGGTTGGCATGTCCGGTTTCCCAGACGCGGGCGCCGTGGATTCCAGAGCGCCGTAGGTCGACGGTGTGAATCCTCCAAAGTCGGTTTCGAATGTGTTCTTCTGGGAAGAGATAGAACCGGGTGTCTGATCAGCATCGGACAACTCTTGACCCGACTTAGGCCGGTTAAGTAAGCGAAGTAACATGTCCTGGGGTTTCTCGGCACTTGCAGCAGCGGGAGAGGAACTCTCCGCAACGGGGAGAGCCTGAACCACTTGCTGAGTCTGCGGAGCGGCCGCGGATTGGCCCTGTTTGCCGAAGAGTTGAGCAACCAAATCGGACGCAGATATGTTCCTCGAGTGGGACCTGGGAGTGTTCTCGACGCCTGGCGCCGATGGATGGGTGTGAACAGCCTGTTCCACACTTGCAGGAACCTGCTGCGGGGCAGGGCTGGCACTCGGCTGGTTGAACTTGAGTAAGTTCAGCAGATTGACGGAGCGGTCAGGATTGTGAGGTTGCGGCTGGTGCTGCGGAAACGCTTCGCCCGGGGTGACAACGTTAGGGCTGAGAATATCCGAGCCATGACGCGGTGGGAAATTGACCGGGGAGGGACTATGCAAAGTCGAAGAGACCGAGGGGTGGCGGTAGGCTGGTTGATGGAGATGAGGATGAGCGTAGCTCTGGCCGTCGTAGGGCGGTTGCTGGGGCCGGTATCCGTGCGGGTAATGCTGAGGATACTGAGCCATGCCGGGATCCTGCGCAGGCGTGCTCGACGGCGATGGACGAGGCCTTATACTCGCCAGGAGAGCCTGAATATCATTGGGGGTGGACATTTCTGTCGCTCGTCGTGGTAGAAGGCGACCACCAAGTGAGAGACAAAGCTCGGTGTTACCGCAAGAGCTCTCTTTCGAGAGTCAGCAGAGACAGGCGAATAAAAGGAGTGACAAGAAGACACGATGTGAGAAGATTAGACACCAATTGCAAAGGAAAAACCAAGCAGAATGCGAAAGAAAAGGATACTGTACAAAGAGAAATGGGGAAGCGAAAGCAAAGGAAGAATGGAAGAAGTCGGAGAACTGAAGAAGATCCTTGTGTGGCTAGAGCGAAGCTGACCGCTTTCGTTTTACCTTAAAAGTGGCGTCGTCTAATTGATCCGCGGGCGAAGCCTCGATTCGACGATAATCGACATCATTGTCTCCGTCCCTCGGAACTAAAAAGTTCGTTGAATTCAAAGTTCACTATCAAAAATGGCCTGCTGAATACTGCTTTGTGGACTTGAAACTATCTACATCTTACCTTGCTGTGAAACACATAGATTCTTGTGTCGTCTCCAGCATACCCTCGAACCCTGACATTCCCCTCGACTCTGGCAACACCAGCAGCTTTCCGTCTGTTGTACTCTGGGTGCACCGTCCACCGTCGGACTAACTCTTCAACATGTTCTGCCTCAGGAGGTGAGCAAGCAGATATATCCCCTCCGAGATTATCTGTACTCAAAAGCAAACCAGAAGACCTTAACTGACGAATTTCCAGCTGGCTCCCCCTCCTCTTCATCCCAACCAACGCCTCCCCGCTCTTCCTGATTTCCTTCGTAACGCTCACCTACCTCCTCCACCGACCATGTATCTACTGCTCCGCTCTCCTCGTCATCCTCTTCGCCTCAACCTGCAACTGGTCGGACCGCTGCTTCCTCAACCTCCGCTCCGACTGGTTTGCCCCGCGGTACACACCTTGTGATGCGCCTGCCCACTACGAGTCATTAGCAGGCTACATCTTCGATACGCTAAACAGCACCGCAAAAGCTCTTGCCGGAGCGATGTATGACGAAACGTCACGACGGGTGTCTGGCGGTGACTCGTGCGCTGCCGGGCCGCAGGATGAACTGACGGGGTTCGGACTGGAGTGGTTGAGGAGTCTGGTAGGGAGGCGGGAATGGACTCTGCCATGCGTGGATGTCAAGGTGCGGATATGATGCTGGCTCGGGTTGCGGCCTCTCGATACGTTCAAGGTTCTCCTTTCTGTTTTGCATAGGCGTGGATTTCGATCTCTTTATTTTCGGCAGTGAACATAGCATATCTTCTTCCTCACTCTTGTCGTACTCATTACTCCACGGCCTCGATTCTCGGACATGCCTACGGGATTGCTGTGTGCATAATATACATTATCCCCATGATATGTCTTATCAAACGACATACCAATTTGATGTACATCGCATACAATTATGTCGGACAATGCATAGTACGAAGCGGAGGGGGTCAAATACAGTCATTTATCGTTGTCCATGTCTCCTGTTCGCCGGACGGCAGGTTATCGTCTTCCTCCGAATTTTGTCTCAGCGCTCGAGGCCCCTGAAACTAGTATAATCATATATCATACGAGCAGTCAGGGACAAATCGGGGTCTGGGAAGAGTGTAGAGCCCGCAATCATACTATGTAGACTCGTCAGTAAGAGCGCTAAATTCGAACAGCCTACTGGCTCAAATATCCATGAGAACCGAACAAAAGTACATCATGGAGGCGATTAAAATCTAACGATGGGGGAAGATCAGTTATGTATTACTATTCGAGTCACTACTACGTACATCGCGAAATAGGTATCTAGAAGAAAAAAGGCTACAAAAACGTACTTATAAATCTAATCCCGGGCTGCGCTCTGGTCTGGACCCTGGGTCTGAACGGAGCTGATACCCGTCCAATGCAGATTCCCGATTCCGAGCGCAGCGCAGCACGTGGCCAGGGTAGATCATAGTCAAAATGGCAAAGATATCGTAGTCGACCGAGGCACATTGGCGCATCCAAGACGATCAATCGTGGGAACATAAACGGTATACATCGGGTAACAGTGAGGCATAATTGTATTTTTTGCAAGTCGAAGTCGGACTAGCCGGTCCTTCTGCTATTAGGGTAAGTTGTTGAGGGTATCAAAGCAGTTGCGCGGTAAAGATTGACGGCGATGGTAGTTTTGGTAGAGAGGACGTCTGAAGAATGACACTCTCCCAGTCTCCGATTGACTGGACATATTTCTTTTCTTGTTTTTCCCGTTGCTGGACGCGCAGTATCAGTTGTATCCCGGCATTGGCTGCGACATAGGCGTAGGCCAGTCATCTTCCGTGATGCTACTCCAGAATACCCATAGCATTACCACTGATATCAGAGTAAAGAGCGTCTCGAACAAAGCGCCGTTGATCTTGCCGTCTGTTGCCTGGCAGAGGTGAGTGCTGATGACGTAGTTGAAAATTTGGCCGATAGCAAACAGAAGCCCGGCGGCCGCAAGATACACTATAAGCAATTAGTCGCTTGGACCAAGCACTCAATCCAAGGGATATACGCACGCATTGGGCGGCATTCGCCTAGGATACGGACCACCAGGAACGTTTCCAAAAGGAAGAACGCAACCAGGCAAACGAGGGGAAAGAGCTGATATAGTACATAGAGGGCGATGTTCCGATAGTCATTGCCTGCGTTCGTCGCAAACTCGCCGGTCCAATCGAAAGCAGTGTCTAAAGCGATGTACCCTGTACCAACAAAGATAGCCACGCCGGACACGGAGAAAAGACCCATCGAAGCAGGGGTTCCGTCGTCGAGAAATTGGAAACCAACAAGCGCATTCAAGAAGAGGACCCAGCATGTTGCAGCAATCGCGGCAACGTGCGCAGCTGAAAACCCCTGCATGGTATTAGACCGTTGAACAATAGCATTCACCAAGAAATCGAACCTTCCGAACATTATCCCTCAGAGGAAATCCACCAACGGAGAAGATTTCGCAAATCTCGATGATTATAAAGCCCGACAAGAATATCTGCATTTCCCTGTGCATATCCGTGAGCTTATCGCATTGTTTCCGATGGTTCGAATCTCATACCTCCGCCCGACGGCCGCTTGTTTTCGATCTGATCGCCATATCAGGACCAACGAGACAAGGATAGCTATAAATGCGAGCAAAATAGACCCTATGTTCATGAGCGAGCGACCTCTAGAACTGAATGACATTCCATACCCAAATTCGCCAGGTGTCGGTCGTCGCTGAGCCCGATTCCACGGAGAGCGCAACCGCCGTAGACCTGATTAGGGGGCTGATTGGAAGCAACGAAGAGCTGAAGACAGAGCCTGGGTTAGTTGCTGGTATATTCGTGCGATGCCGAGCGTAACAGAGGAGTAGCGACATACATTGCAGACTGGGAGCGTGGAATCGCGACAAAAGTCCTAACCCGCCGGAGATGCGTCAGTACTCTGTGCAATTCTCCTAAGAAATGCCGGATGTGGGACACACGTTGAAATTCCCAAACTGAGTCGAACCCATGGCTTCCTCAGACTGAATTAAACAAACACCATGCGAAGGAAAGAGGAGAAATCAAGCGTGGAGCGATGGGCGGACCTGGTCGAAAGAGGATGAATTCGCCTGATGGACCCACGCTCAGGGACCAGTTACGATCGCGCCGTCTAGATCTGAAATGCAAACGGTCCTTGACTCAGGTTGTTGTTGTGCTGAATTGCAGTTTGCTCCGGTAGGTCTCGAGTGGAATTGAATCTGAAGATGCGAGACACACGTTTCGACTGTGGACAGGTCGAATTTGAGACGACTAGGTGCAGCGGTCTGAAACAGACCGTGGACGGAGGAATAGGAGTCGCGCTCCGATCTCCAGCAACCGATTAACGAGAGGTTACGCCGAGTCACGAAGCGGATGGCGCAAATAGGGGATGCAGGAGGGCTTAAGGAACGAAAAGTGAACAACGCGGAAAAGAAGCAGGATTGATGATGCTGGTAGAGCCGGCGCTGGCCAAGATTTGGGATAAGACTGAGGGGAAAACACGAGATGGCGCAGCAATTTCTGCTGGATCTCGCAGCCAACGACTCGATTCAAATTAAATGACGACAGCCCTGCAGGGCACAGGGAATCAGTTGCTATCCGCTCCTCGGGTCCTCTCTACAAAGTATATCTTGTCTTCTGCGTTCAAACCCCTGGATAGAAGCTATTGACCCCTTTTCAAGAACTTGGTTCGGTGTCCCATGGATCCGTTCGTTCGGAGTCCCCAGAATCCAATTTCTGGTGGCTGGAGAGCTCGAGTGCTCAAGCCTCAACGACACCACTGCATGGCCAAGCCAACCTATCTACTCCGTAGTGACCTCTCAACTATCAGCTCGACTCACGGATATCAATCTAAGGCCTTGATAGACTATACCGTCGGCTCAAACTACGTCTCGTCGCCTAGCAACATGACATCAGCCTAGCCACACCACTCGAGAACTATTTATCCTTGATCAGGGTGCAGATTCTGTGCGTCTTTATGTATGACTTATCGGCATGCTGCAGCTCTTGCTTGACCCCTGTGATACGGTGCCACTATACAAGCCTAGGCCTGGCTTGTACTGTGACTGCCCACCTGCCCGATACTCGCCCCTTGCGCGTCTCCGGATTACCATTGATCGGCGTGGAAAGGAGTCCATTATTCAGGTCTCTGCAGTAATATACTTAATATGCCTTACATAGATTGATTGTTTGCCTGGCGACTTATTTTAGGAGGGGCAGTTATTGAATTTGG
Source organism: Aspergillus incahuasiensis (assembly GCA_003719405.1). Lineage (NCBI taxonomy): Eukaryota > Fungi > Ascomycota > Eurotiomycetes > Eurotiales > Aspergillaceae > Aspergillus > Aspergillus incahuasiensis. The sequence goes on along the minus strand of RHLP01000193.1, from coordinate 2,220 downwards.
CTAATCAGTCCTGGGGTCGGGCCTACAATGCTAGGTAGGTATTGCCTTGGCAACGTGAAGCTGCCTAGCAAGTTACCATTCACGGGCTTGATTGGGTTGCTGAGAGTAGCTTTTTCAGATTGAGTTTGTGAGTGTAGGTAGTGTTGAGGTTGGAGATTGAGTTCTGCCATACCATACCACCTTAGAGCAAATCCCATTGAAACAGTGACTTATTAACCTACATAGTTTAGCCAACCAATCAATAAATTATTTTTACTACTAAATTTGTTGTTTATATAGTTAACTGTTAATAGAAGTTATTATCTAGTATTATTATTCCTAGCTATTAACCTTTAGTAGTAAAATTGGCAACTAATGCAGGATAGCTTAATATTATTTCCTATATTTTAGTTCCCTGTAATTATTACATAACCTTGCTAAGTAGGGAGGTTAGTCCCCACTACCTATAGTAATTATCTAGTAGTTAATTATCTTTACTATATCTAGTAAATTAAAGTTATCTACAGAGTACTAATTATTTACTTATTATTATTTATTACTATGCTTAATTACTGCTGCTGCAGTGGTTTCCCTCTCTAACCAGGAGATATTATTATTTTTTTATAGCATGGTTAAGGTCTGCACCTTCTGGTTTATTCTCCCATAATAAATAGAAGTGCCTTCCATAAACATCTCCTATTAGGATTAGAGAACTATTAATATTTCCCCCCCCCCCTTTTAGAGATTTCTTAAAAAAAAGGACCTCTATACACCCTTCTAGACCTACCCACAACTTTACCCCTTCTTATCTATTATTATACTTATTTATTATCCTAATCCTAGATATTATCTAGAATTATTATTTAAGTACTTTATTAATTAATAAGTAGTACTTTACTGCTATAGCCTATATAGGCTAGGTAGTAATACCTAGAGAGTAGCTGTTAAGCTTTTTTAGTACTAGGTTATTATTATTATTAATGTTAAGTAGATATTGGATAACTGCTAATTAGGAATTAGAATTAGATTTAGATAATTAGGAGACTATATCTATACTATCTTTACCTTTTTTATCTTCTCCTTTCTTATTTTTATCCCTACTATTATTTAACTATCTAGATTACCCTCTATTATGGCCTAACTCTAGGCTATTATATTATACCTTATAATAACTAGTTGCTCCAAGACTACTATTCTCCTTTAGCAGGATATTACTAGTATTCTCTTAAAAAAGGACTTAAATTAGTTTAAGAATTTATATCTCTCTAAAGTTACTAACTTTAAATACCTCTCCTGTTCTATTAAAATATAATAGTAGTAATAACTTTAATAAGGAAGAATTAGAATATTAGGCTAATTTTAAAACTAAAGAATCTAAATTATTTAAATTATCTAGTAGTAAACTTAGTAATAATCTTAATAAAAAAGAAATTAGGTTTAATTATAATAAAGTTATTATAAATACTATTAATAAGTATCTAGAAGAATTATTTAATAATAACTTTTTTATAGCTACTAAAGTAACTATGCTTTATAACTTTAATAACCTACTACTACTACTATACTCTGTTTTATTTATTATATAGAGTAGCTAACCAACCTTCTCTGGTAAGGTCTATAAGAAGGCAGATCTGTTTATAAAATAGTATAAATATTACTATATAGGTATTATTTTAGAGAAAAAGGACAAAGTAATCCTTACTATAATATATTCTAGATTATTAGGAATTACTAAAGAATATACTAAGTCCCTTCCTAATAAAGTATAGTCTAACTAAAAGAAGTTAGAAAAGTATCTATAAAAGTATTTTCTAAAAAAGGCTTACTAGGATTTTTTAGGAAAAGTTTTAATAGCTATAGCTAATTTATAGTAGAATAACTAACCCTTTAAAGAGTATATTAGTAAATTCTGTTACTTAGTATATATGGCACCTAAAGATGTGAGCTATTTATACACTAAGTAGTTCATACAAGATTTATCTAGTTCCTATTTGTACATGGTCCTATTACTTTATATTTAGAACTATAATATATTATTAGAGAAACTCTACAAATCTGCCCTAGTTATGTCCAAAGCAGAAATCAGATTATCTGGCTAACTACTATTACCTAAAACTATTAAGAGTATGGAAGATCTTAATTTTAAGAATGCTAAAGTATAAACCTAAGTGCTATAGGATTTAACTAAGCAAATTTATTAAATAACTATAGGGTTAACTAATAGTAGTGGTCAGCAAGCCT
>RHLP01000192.1:0-37360 GCA_003719405.1 Aspergillus incahuasiensis | reverse complement strand
ACGAGCGAGGGTTGTTGTCGGGGCGGGGTGCTGGGGGAGGGTGAGGTTGCGGATGGTGGTCGAGCTGAAGCGTGTCCCGCGTTTTCTGGCGTTGTACCTAGTTCCACCGTTCCACAAAACCGATTGGTAGCGTTATACTTGGGAGATGAATCTAGTTCCGGGGCGGCGATGGAGGGGTGGGATTATAGGGAGGTTGACGATCAGATAGGCCAAAGAGGGAGAAGGAGACAAAAAGATCCGCCCGGGCGTTCAGCAGCTCGAATTAGCCAGCAGGCACGGCACGAGAACGAGATGAAGAACTCGAAGTCGTACTGTGAATTCAATGTCCCATCAAGAGAGAATAATCAAGAGAACCAGAAACCCGTCAATTCGGACGTACAATTTCTTCGAGCGATAGCTATTATTGTGCCCAGAAGAGGCTCGGCAGAGTCTCAGCCTATTTAGCTCTAACGCGCGTTTCCTAGTGCGTGCGGTGACGAAGCTCACCAACACCCTGAAATCGGCGCTTCAGCTGTCTTTGACTTCAGTTGGCCGGTTTCTCTGTCGTACTGCATTGCTGAGAGGCATCGAGACCATTTGTTTGGACTGTTTTGCCCACTTGCATGTTTTACGGAGTATAGCTCCATCACCCCGACCGAGTTTCTCAGTCGATGTTGGCTGGAACACCAGAATCGTTCAAAACTGCATTGAAAGTGATATACATAATATAGGAAGAAGAAAGCACCGGCATGTATCAGTATACAATTAGCGCCACACTACTCAGATTCTCCATGTCTAAAGAGTTCTGCATAGATGTACGCTAGACAACCCCGTTGTTTTCTATCTAGCCCCTAAAATATCTCCCGAGTCCTCATATTAGATTATTTAGTGAGCTAGGAGACAGTCAGTTGCAGCCATGAAGGCTTTGGGATAAGTTGCGCTTACCATCGGGCTGAGCAAGGATGTACTCAACAGCCTTGTCGACTATAAGGAGATGACATTAGTACATCGCTATGGCTTTCGATGAGCAAATATCTTACCGCTGTGGATCTGGTCGGCTTCCTTGTCAGGGATCTCGAGGCTGAACTCCTGTGGCAGCAAGTCAATACCAAAGTGGCGTCGCACAAACAGCTCCTGTCGACGTACCTCCTCAATAGCCATCACAACCTCAACGGTGTCCAGACTGTCGAGTCCAAGGTCGTTGGAGAAGTGGGAGGCGCCGTTGATCTGTTCATTTTTGTGTTAAAGTCATATTCGGACAATCGGGGGTCTAAAGGCACACCTTGCTAGCGTCGTTGACCTAGATATAACATGTTAGCGATGGATTTTTGCGCGCCTCAAACGAAGCTATTGATGCGATGAATCAACAGACCTTGTCGAAGTTCTTCAAAAGGTTGACTATCCGACCCTCAACCTCTTCCTTGTTGAGACCGGCAGGGGCGGAGTAGAGACGGACAGCCTGGAAGGCGAAGCGAGGAGCGAACTGAGCAGGGCGAGCCACAGGGGAGCTACGGATCTGGAAAGCAGCCTGGGGCTTGACGGCACGAGGCACAGAGGCCCTTAGCGAGCGGACGACAGCGGAACGGAACATGATGACGGAGAGGGGGCGGTGAGAAAAATGCCTGAAGCCAGATTAATATAGGTCAAGCGAGAGTAGAAGGCGAAAGAATTGAGATTACCTGGGCAGAAGGATGGAGAAACGGGGCAGCAGAGGGATTGATGGGAGCTTTGTCTGATGCTAGAGAGGTGAACCTGAATTTGGCGTTGCGGCTTCGGGGAAAGCAAAATCCCTTGCACCGGCCAATGAACGGGTGGCAGAAAGCAATGACCTAAGCCGCCTGCAAAACCACTCCAGCAACCATCGACCTTCGAGATCCTCCAGCTGCTCCAGTTCGTCCCCCTCCCCCAATTGACCTTCCCCTCACTCTCCTCGCCGTCCGGCAATCGACATCCCATCTCCAGATGGCTACCACCAGATCCGCGGCGAGACTGCTCGCCTACCGACGGCCCGTGCCTTCAATCGTGTCATCGCCTTTCTTCGTCCCGACCGCAAACTTCTCCTCCTCGGTGAGCCGGGCTGCCACACCATTTGGCCCTCCTCCGTCGGGCTTCCGCCTTCCTCCCCCCAAGCGATGGGACCAAGATTCCGAGTCCGCTTTGGACAAGGCCAGCAAGTACTTCCTTATGGCGGAGATCTTCCGGGGAATGTATGTTGTTTTGGAGCAGTTCTTCCGACCACCGTAAGTCTCCCTCGCTATTGATATTCGGATTCGACGTACAATCCGGCATCTTCGATTGATTGCACTGCGTCCGGAACATTCGAGGTAACCAGGTGCTAACGCGACTGGCTCAGTTACACCATCTTCTACCCTTTCGAGAAGGGTCCGATCTCCCCTCGATTCCGTGGTGAACACGCCCTACGACGCTACCCTACCGGCGAAGAGCGTTGCATCGCCTGCAAGCTTTGCGAAGCTGTTTGCCCTGCCCAGGCCATCACAATTGAAGCTGAAGAGCGTGTTGATGGAAGTCGCCGGACGACCCGATATGACATTGATATGACCAAATGTATCTACTGCGGCTACTGCCAGGAGAGTTGCCCTGTTGATGCTATCGTTGAGAGTACGTTCCTTCAACTTCTTTACTAGAACCTCAGCTTACCAAGATACCAGCCGCCAACGCAGAGTACGCCACCGAGACGCGCGAGGAGCTTCTATACAACAAGGAAAAGCTCCTCGCCAACGGTGACAAGTGGGAGCCTGAAATCGCTGCTGCTGCCAGAGCCGATGCGCCTTACCGATAAACCATTCAGTGTCTTTGATTGGACGATCTCAAGGGGAAAAGTCGTCAAGAAAAAGCCTGTATAGCCACCAAATGATTACCAGGGTGCTTTTTCGCATCCAAATCTATTTCCTTTCCACTCTGTACATAACTCACGCCACTGCTCACATCTTGCTCCTTTGCTACTATGTTCTTCACGGACTCGTAGGGATATCCTACCTAGCCGCCCAATTGTCTTTCTGTATTTGTGATGTTAGAAAGGATTTGTGTTAATATTGTTCAGAACCAATTGAGCTATCTTCTTTGTTATAATTCCTAAAAGTATCGTCCAGCAGGACTCAGGCTTCAAACTCCGGCCGATCTAAATTAGGGTTAGGAGATCATGATAGCATACAAGATGTGAGCTTAGTACAGAGAACAACAGTGAAGAAAACTCCTTTATTGAATCAACAATCGCTACCAATGCATATTTATGTGCACAAGATGACAAAACCCCCATATAAAACAAATACCAAAAACACCTGTTTTCAGAGCCCACTCTGACTTTTGTTGTTGACTTCCAATCTCCATAATGGAAACAAGATCCTCCTCATCACTTCACGGATATAAAGGTATACACATTCATCATTAGATACAACATATCCTGGGCCTCTCACCTTCTAACCCTGTGTTTATTTCTTGCCTCCGCCAGCCTTGCCCTTGAAGCTGCCTTCGAAGCCAGCCCTGGGCTTCTTGGCACCGCCGGCAGCAGCTTTCTTGCCGCCTCCAGACTTGCCCTTGCCGTCTCGACGCTTGCGCAGGTTCTCTTCGCGCTTCTGCTGCTTCATATCCTTGCCCCGTGTGACGGTATCGATGCGGTCCTTCCACTCGCGCTCAGAGCGCTTCTTGGCGGATTCTTTGCGCTTGAGGGCTTTCTTCAGCAACGAGCTGTCGTCGCGAACTCTTTCGCCGTGCGCGCGCTTCTTGGCGTTGAGCCACATGTCTTTCTCCTCGATATCGGCGCGCTTCTCCTCGTCTAGACCGGCAAGGCGCGCTTTCTTGGCCTCAGCGGCTTTGAGCGCTGAGGCGGCGTCGCGGGGACCATTTGTTTTGGGCTTTTCGCGAAGTTCGGAAAGAGAAGGGTCAGCGATCTGGCCGTCAGAGAAGACGACACGGCCGAACGCGTAGTTCCCTGAGCCCACTGATTCGGCGGGGGATCGTGGGGATGCTAGAAGGGAACCGGAGCCGCCTGGCGAGAATCGGCGGTTAATAGCTTCGTCTTTGGCATTCTCCTCCTCCTCCTTGGCCTTTTGGCGAAGCAGCTTCTTGTGTGCTTTGCGCTGTTCGGCCTTTTGTCGTCGTGCTTCGATGAGCTCGTGTCGGTTCCTCGCTGGCTTGCCGTTGAGACCGTCTGCTTGTCGGGCCGCGCGGAGTTCGTCTAAGCGCTTCTGCAGTCGTTGCCTTAGCTGTTCAGGTGTGGATTTGAGAGATTTGGGTTCGGAGGATGATGTTTTGGTGGCGTCGGTAGGGGGGATGATGGATGATATAGAGGAGGTACCCGATTGGGGATTTGATGTGTCGAATTCCGTCGTCTCCGGCGCGGAGGTTGTGGAATTATCTTCGTCATTGAACTCGAGGGAGAGGCCTTCAGCAGTGGCATCCTCACCTTCAACATCAGAGTCGGCGGCATTTGAGGGTTGGGGCTTCGCAGCCGGCTTGCTTGTAGCGGTCTTCGAGTCGATAGTGGCATTCTTGTCCTCTTCAGCTCGCTTCTCTTCTTCTTTTGATTTTTTGGCGGCGTCCTTGGCCTTCTTCTTCTCCTTCTGAGTCTGTTTCTTTTGCTGCTTTTTCTCCTCCTTCAACTTCCGGCGAGCCTCCGCCTCTTTAGCTTTCTTGGCAGCTTCTTCGGAATTCGTAGTGGCCGCACTTTGTTTCTGCTTCTTGGGTACCGCATCGCCCCTGGTCAGACCCTCCTTCGGCATTTCTGAGCCCAATTCGCCATCATCGGATGAATCTGCATCGTTGCCTTCAGCCTCAGCATCTTCACCCCGCTTGCGTTTCCGCGCCTTCTCATCCATCACGTCCTTTGCCGTCTTGGCCGCATCCGGGTTGAGCTTTGCCCGCTTCGCTTCACGAGCCTGCTCCTTCGTCTGCTTCTTCCGTTGCCATTGGTCCTGTCCAGACACCCGAGTCAATACCGTGTACACGAGAGATCATGGATGAAGCGGCACAGCCGGGGAAAGACGGAAAATAATCCTTTGGGAAGTTAAAAACGGGAGAAAAGACGTACACTGCTGTCTTCTCCGTAGTAGAACTTCGCCGGAATCAACGAAAGCAGTCCATCGAAGGCCTGTGCATGGCTTCGCAGCCGTTCCTGATAGCAAAAAAAAAGTTTCGTTAACCACGTTGTTCCGAGCAGCGCATCAGAGAATTAATAAGTTCTCCGATCGATCTAAATAAGGTAACATACCTCAAGATCAGCCATATCGCTCTTTTTCCAACAATTGGACCGGAAGTGCAACGGGTTTTCGTACTCTCTAACGAGTCGGTCGGTCGAAGGAGCGAAAACCGCGATATGCCCGCTTGAAAAAAACTGGGTGGGCTTGAAATCTTGGCATTGCTTCTCCACTCGGCTGCGAGGTTCTTCACCGCCCGGCCCTGGTGGCCCGTGGGTTCTGTGGGTATACATCATGGACTGTGGTGCTAGTGTTACTAGTAGGCCACTGTGCTAGATGAAACCCAGTGAGTGATCATGAGTCTTCCAATCCATTACCTACTCTACAAAGGCATGCCTTGATTTAGTACACTGTAGTGCACCTACTAGGGTTCCAGACAAAACTCAGCTTAAGTGTCATCAAGCATACCCCATATGTTCTAGACTGATGATGTCCTTTGGGTCACAGGTACTCCAGGCACAGTAGCGAAGGAAATGTCATCAATTCATTTTGGGCAAATGTTCAAACTTTTGTGGTAGCAAAGATACCTGAATACAAGCACTCATGCTAAACATTATAAACACTCTGGCTGTGGTATCTAATCAAAATTATGCCAAATTGTCAAAAAGAAAAGTAAGAAACAGCCCGAAACGCCTCAAAGACTTTGATCAGGCGGTGCCATTGGCCTGTGATTTGGCGGTGCGTCTGGCACGGACGGCATCGGCGAGGTCTTCTAGAGTAGTGACGGTGCTCTCCCAGTCGATGCAGGCATCAGTGATACTGACACCCTTCTTGAGGCCGGAAGGACCCTCGGCAGGAACCTTCTGGTTACCCTCGTTGATGTTGGATTCAATCATGACACCAATGATGGCGTCCTGACCCTCGCGGAGCTGGTCGGCGACCTCCTTGGCGACAAGAGGCTGGTTGCGGTGGTTCTTGTTGGAGTTGCCGTGCGAGCAGTCGACCATGACGACCTCACGCTGCTTCTTGCCGCGCAGGGCCTCGCGGGCGCCCTTGATGCTCTCGCGGTCGTAGTTCGTGCCCTTGTTTCCTCCGCGCAGAATGACGAAGCCGTGGGGGTTACCGGTGGTCTTTGTGATGGAGGCAAGACCCTGCTTGGTGACACCGAGGAAGCGATGTGGGTGGGAGGCGGCGCCAATAGCATCAATAGCGACGGTCAAATTACCGTCTGTGCCGTTCTTGTAACCAATGGGGAAACTGAGACCGGAGGCAAGTTCACGGTGCAGTTGAGACTCGGTGGTACGGGCTCCAATGGCGCCGAGGGAGATTAGGTCGGCCGTGTACTGCGGGGAAATGGTATCGAGCATCTCACTAGCAATGGGCATACCCATCCCTGTGAGGTCGGCGTAGAGCTTTCGGGACACGCGAAGACCCTTGTTGATGTTGAAGGACTCGTCAATGTCAGGGTCGTTGATCAGACCCTTCCATCCAACTGTTGTGCGGGGCTTCTCCAGGTAGGCGCGCATGATGATGCAGAGGTCTTGGGAGAGGCGAGCAGAGAGCTCCTTGAGGCGGGAAGCATATTCCAGAGCGGTTGCGGGATCGTGGATGGAGCAAGGTCCAACGATGACTAGGAGGCGGTCATCGCGCTGTTCGATAATCTCGATGGCCTGGTTGCGGCCAGAGCGGACGGTAGGGATGGAGTGCTCATTCTGTTCATTTCTATTAGCTGCTGCTCAAGTCCTTGCCATTACAATGGCCTGGTGCAATTGTCCCCCTGAAGCGGTATGACTCACAGAAGGAATCTCTGACTGAACGAACTCGGGCGAAAGCAGAGGCTCGTAACCCAAAACTGAAAGGACACTCTATCAGCAGCTGAGTCGAGATGATAGAAGCGGAGATGATGACTCACCGCGGGTATCCTCGTTTTGTCCGCTCATTTTTGCAGAGTGTGAGGTCCGAAAGAAGATGTATAGAAAAGTGGAAGTGGGGTATAAGCTCGGAGCGTGAAATGATGAGGAGCTTGTAAAGATCACAAGAAGCACTCAGATCCTGCACAACAGAAAGGGCTGAAGATTCAATTGCCGACGGAGAAAAGGAAGTTATAAAAAGACGAGCTGTCAGAGTCGGTCAAAAGCAAACTTATGGCTGGACCCCTCCGCGACGAGAAGCGAAATCGGTGATCCAACAGCAAAAAAAGTGGCATCCCAGGTGGACCCGCCAATCAGCCTTTTCGCATTCGCCATTCACACAACAAAAAATTGGCCATTCCACTTTCAGCCAAGAGCTTCTGTAAGGTTTCTGGAACAATTCAACATCGACCATCTGACACTTCTCATCAATTGTTGCAGGGTTATGTACGTAGCAGGCGTGGTGGACTTACCCTGATTTAACTACCACAGATTGCCCTGCCATTACTGTTCTTCAATGGGAACCCAGATCTTTGCGTGCATGTTTTCTAGATTCGGATTTCGGTGACCCTCTCCAGCTACGTCACGGCAGGCTGCGGCAACGGAGCGTCTACAGATCTTATAATCGTCCGATCGGGCAACAGGACTACCATACTGTCCTGTCAAAACTAAGCATATGCTTCTTAGTGAGGCCGCGTGCAACGAAAGCACATCCACCAGTGTGGCAACCATTCAAAAACTCGATTTAGCACTCTCACGTCAGAGCTTGGAATGGCCCCGAAGGCAGTAGGTGAGACCAAGGCGCAGATGACGCCCATAGGCTTCAACGCACTTCAACCCATCCTACAGTCCTCAGTCGAGACACTAGCTCCGGATACGTCAATTCAATGACAAGGTCGAAATCTTGCCGGGCATTGATCTATTTTCAGACAAAGTCAGTGGTCCTCAAGCACAAGTGTCCAATTCAAGTCCGCCATGGTACCCTACACTGCGTGATACAGTTCAGGCACTCAAGCGCTTTCAAGGATACGAGCTGACCTAGGGATGTATGCTTACTGTTACATTATCAGTCGTAGATGGTATTAGGGCTTTTGGCAACCAATCCCTTCCAGACTTGGTAAGCTAAGATGCTCTCTGCGCTTCGGTTTATTGAATGCTCAGCACCTGTGGGCCTGGGTTACATTGGACGAGCTGTCGAAGCCCGGGATCTTTGACAGCACTTGGATGATGTTTGCGACATCAATGCCACTGAGCTGAGACAGGCCAAAGAGCTCTGCAGGGATGGGTGGCCACAGCTGAAGACAAGTTTGCCCAACCTACCGCAGTAGGACCGGTTTAATTGTCTTTCCACATTGCATATCTCGTATCGCAACTTCAAAATCATTTGCCTGGTAAACCCAACCATCTTCTTCAGAGGCAACAGACCACTCTTTACCCAGTCGACCATCATCGGTACAAACTTCTGAGAATCAACATCCCCTTCCACCACTCCTTGAAATCGCTTCCCGGCAACCATGAACTCATGGATCGGAATTGTCAGCGTGCTTGTGATTGGCGCAGTTCCCAACTGGAGTATTGTTCCCTTATCCATGATGTGCTGTCATCCGCACTGCCTCGGCAACCAATGTCGGCGCACCTATAGTTTCAACAGTAACGTTAGCACCCAAACCATTTGTGATTTCGTGGACTGCCTCGGTAGTCGCTCCCGTATCTTTTGCGGGATCTATAGGGACAACGTGAGTCGCTCCTAGTTGCAAAGCGAGCTCCAGGCGAGCTTCATTGCGAGCAATGGCGATGATCTGTGTACCCCCGGCAATACGCGCAACTATGACTGCACTGAGTCCAACCCCTCCGAGACCAATCACGGCCACGCCATCGTCTGGACGTGCTTGTGCCGCATTGATAACTGCTCCTGCGCCCGTCTGGATGCCACGCCCCAGGGGCGCCATCAGCTGCAGGTCCTCTTTGTTGTCCACCAATCCTGCCACGTTAACCACCAATTCCTCCTTCACAATCGACCAGCTAGAGTAGCTCTACTAGCCGAAAAACTGGCCGAAAACGTTTGCCTCGTGGTCCGTACCATTACTCTCTCTTCCCTTGTCGATAAACCCGGGGTGGACACGAAGTTGATTGCGTCGGAATCGTGGCAGTGCTGGGTGGTCTCTGCGACAGCACTTGCAGGTCTCGCGGGACGAGAACGTTATCAGGACCGGATCGTTGATCTTCGCAGCAGCTGCTTTAAGACCGACCTGTCGTACATATCCAGCGCCCAGGAAGGCGATGGCTCGGTTAGATCAAATTTTATCCGCGAAATTGGCAACGAGCGCGAAGCAAAGGAGCGGAAAGTGCAGACCCTCATGACCCATCACCCGAGGGTAATGTACTCCGAACCCTTCCTCCATGCCCGCAAAATGGAGGTCGGTTTGGCAAATTCCTGATGCAACGATCTCGACCAGCAGCTCGTTGTCCTGGAGCGGTCGGAGGGTGAGATTCTCTCTCAATTTCCACCACGCCTTGCTATACGGCCCATAGGACACCAAACCCCTCGCTGTAATGGGCTGTGTGAGTTCCATGTGCAAAAGTGAGTGACAGCAGTGGTGTGGTAACTACACTGGAGGCTCCCACGATATATAGGAGTTGTACCCGACTAGCACCATGTTGAACTCATGGCAGATTGCTCGGCAAGCCGGTACAGCCGTAATTCTAATCAACAGCCATGCTGATTTTTATGTAGTTACGGGCTTTGTTGGCCTCTGGAAGTTTGACCACCTAGACCGTGGTCTATCGGCATGCCGAAACACTTGTGTGGCTCAATACTATATCCGTAATCCGGCCCGAGCCCTAATTCCGATCCATAGCCAGGACTATAGCCACTAGACGCTGGATCACTTTCTGCTCCCCCTTTGAGGCGTCAAGCAAAATGGATGCTTTGTGCTTGTATACTATAACTAATAGATATTATTAGTATTAACCACCCATCCTGAGAGCTCCACTATGTAAGTTGGTCTCAAAGCTGACAGTCAACTCAATTACCACGCGATAAAATCACAATCGTACTCAAGTCTATACTGTGAGATCCCAGCTTTATTGTAATTCTAACAGTTTCAAAACCAGTAGCATTGTAAGAAAGCCTCTGGTGGTAGCTACCTCCAGGCAACCTGCCAGATTTAACGCGTCCTGCAACTATCAGATCTTCTGCACGCTCCTCTGTCTTCTTAGCGGAGGGATAACGAAGTTTGCATCATTGTTCATGATTATCTAACCATCTATGAGCAGCTAGGAACTACTAGAGTTTTGGCACTATTCCGCCGCCCGCCCCGATCCGTCTACACCAGCTTAACCAGACCCAATATTGTGTCTCCGGCCAAATGAGTGCCCATCACCTCCTCTATATCACGTATATTTATCTCGTGACTTTACCGGTAATGGTTAGGCTCATACGACCACTCCCTGAAGTCTCTCGGAGGCAGAATCTATGCTCACCAAAGATAACGTGATCAGCTCTTGAACTATAATGACACATCGCTCAGTTGGACAAATTTCATTTACATCTCGAAGACTGTCCAGTCTGTACAGACCAAACAAGTAGAAAAAAAAGAGGGAGAAGGGGTAATTAGAATGGAAGGCGAGACATACCCCACGAATATCAGAACAATCTGGTCCTCCACCCCTCGCGAACTTCTGTATCTCAAGCAATGTCGCCCGGGAGCACTTACGGAGGTACCTAGCTGCGTGCAAGTGCTTTGACGGCCGCCACCGCGGCCCCTTTGGTTTCTGTGCGGCGTAGATCTCGTTTGCTTCTAGGCGGTGCTTTCGTAGTGCTTCCTCCGTGAGGGCATGTCTGATGGGCGTTTGCGCTGAGGCGACGGTGGTTCTCTGACGGATGGTTGATCTGCGCGTGCGCTTGCGCTTCGAGGCCTTGTCATCTTTGGCCGTGTCTGATCTCTTGCGCTTTTGGCTTGTTTCGCCCATTTTGGTGATTGTGTGTGTATATCGGAGTTGGGGTGCTTAGGGTTTTCCTGGCAGGGTGCTCGGCGTGGTGTAAGTCGGGAAGGAAAAAGAGGAAGTGGAAGTGGGCGGGTAGCATTTAGGAAGTGCTCGATATATATGGCACTTCTGGAGTCAAGGCTTGCATTGTATACTTCACGGAGTCTGCTTATGGAACAAGGGTTTGTTTCAGTCACAAAGGGTCTATCCTGAATGTGGTGTGTTGGTGAGGTGCTTTCAACCAGCATTCTTTCAACAAAGAGCCGCAGCGCAGCATGCATGGAAACATGGTCTTGAAACAGACTAGCTGACACAGATTGTTGTTAGATGTCGCTATATTTACTTACTGTGTGTCTCTGATCTCCATGTTCAGGTGCAGACACGCCTGCGTGGATGACTGCCTACAGCCCGTGTGGTCTGAGTTAGGGCTCGGGATTCGGGTGAAGGATCAGGATAACTAGGCGCGTCTTGAGGTTTCCTAACTGAATAGTAAGATGTTCAAAGTAGGTTTTGACGTAGATTCGCCCCATGGGATACAGGCATTTGGCGATCCGGAGCTCTATGGTTGTAGAGTTCTCCTTGGCGCACTGCGGGCTTATACGCCTAGGTATATATATTTACCTAGGCGAAAACAGTCAAAAGGCCAACGCAAGAATTATCCAACACGGCTTCCAACTCAAGTTAAAAGAACAATGAGGAACACAGTTTCTCCGAGGTCCAGATCTTAGAGCCGTTGTCGTGATTTCAGCCCCTAGGGCTTAGCTGGGTAGCACAATCTGTGGGCAGAATGAGGCAGCGCTCCGCTACTTCAGAGTAGCATCGTTACATGGTGCTCATATGTTTGACAGTGATATATGTACCTCCCTGAGGGATATCCCAAGTCTGCGAGCTGTTTCTCAGTGGAGTCTGTCATGATGTTCCCTGGCTGCATCGCCATTGTATAGTACGCTCACTATTTCGACACTGCGAATGATTCGGTCACAGAATATTATATTGCTGCTTACTCGCATAGTAAGATCACATCCCTTCAGAGGCATTGCTCAATCTTTAGGTAACTCTCACATCCATCGATGCGTGGGTAGGATATACACTGGAGAGTTATCAGCAGTCCAGCTCGCAAAGCGTTGAATGAATCGGGCTAGTGTGGATGACGAGTCTGTTTGAGATCGATACATGAGGTCGATATAAGTGGTATGTCAGGAGGATTTGTCGTGATGTGTTGCATTGTAACCACCCACTTGGTCGATCGGAAGAACAAATGATGTCGATAAGACGGGATAAATATCGCATGTATTAGTAATACCACGAGTGACGACCTGGCCAGGGCCCATCTGTAGTTGCCTATTTGGAGCTAGACCGCCCGGACATTTCTGGAGACAGCTTCGACGGGACTCGACTCTCGACCCGGTCCACACTTATACTTCTTTTGCCTTAATTATGATTTTTACATGATTCGACACTCATCACGACTTCGAGTTGGCTCATTTATTACCCCTCAACCCAATCATGTCCTGCCAACCCGCGAAGCGACAACGAGAACACGAGGAGGTCGCAGCCTACAATGACAACCATATCCGAGAGAACAAGGTTCGTGGTCCTATGGCGGTCATCGGCGCCTTTCTACCTTATCTTCCTGGCTTGGCTATTATCAGCTCCAAACTGACACGCAAACTATAGAAGCACCGGTCACTTCCGCTAAGGAGCCCCCAAAAGCCGAGTAAATGTCTAAAGTTCCGAGACAGCAAAACACAGAGACCCTTTTCGGCCGCTATATCCTCTCTGACTCCTATTGACTCCGATGATGAAGCTGGCTTTATCAACCTATTTGACAAATCGAAAACCGAGAACCAGAAGACCCTACAATTCCCTCGCATGTTCGAGATTGACGCCGACACATCGATGGACATAGACGTTGCGGAAGACTCAACATCAATTCAGCTGCCTGGCCATGGCCGGAATAACAGTATCCTGCAAACGGCGACGCCCCCTTTCAAGCCACAACGGCCAATCTCTCCGACAATGGTGGCTCAAAACTCCGCAGGTTCCCGTCCAGCTCTTAAAGTATCTGAAGATCCTGTATGGTGGAATTGTCCTCGCCTGCCGAGTCCGGTGAGCGATAATGGAAACATGATGTCGGACATTAAAGACGCCTCTGCCGATACTGAAATGGCATACGAGCCGACTCCAGAACCTATTCAGTCGTCGACCAGCGTCAGTTCATCCTCCATGGAGGCTGCGGCTGCTGATATGCGGGATCGGCTGTCATCCCTAGATCTGCCAGATCAATCAAGCACGGAGCCAACCTCGACCAACAGGCCGAACAAGCTGGGGTTTTCAATGGGCTATCGCGCCGATTGCGATAAATGCCGGCGTAGAGTTCCCGGGCACTACAGTCATATCGTCGGATGTTGAGACTTCCATCTTTCGGCCATTCTCTACCTGCAGGGAGCTTCAGTGGTGTTCCTCGGTCAGCATCTTTATTTTAGCGAAGTTATGGATGGTGCATGCATATGATGACTGGTGTCATTGGCGTTTTCCTGTGTTTTTTTTTTTACTTTACCCATGGATACCAGGCGTTTTGAGGGACTCGTGATTGCTGCATATTAGATATAGGCATCATTAATGAATATGAGCTGAACTTGACACAACGTCTGACGGCTGTCTTCAGGTACTAGATACTCTGGTTAGTACTAGGTAAACGCCTCAGAATCCCCGGGTTTACGGGAGTACTGAGAAGATTACGGAGCTGTTAAACTAGCCCGACCTCTTCCGAAGCATGTCCGAACACGCTGACATAACCAATCTCGAATCCAACCTTGGCGGATTGGGTACGAAGTACTTCGTACAGGTTGTTTTATCCTCGTCAGGATCTCACAGCCTCGCTTCCTCAAGAGTTGCCAAAGATTTGCAGAGGTAGCCCGAATACTTCGAAATGCGCAGTCAAGCTAGATAACCTATCCGATGCGGGTTGCCGGCTCAAAGACCTCGACCGACTGCCAGTCTTCCCCACATCTCCCCCAATCTTTTCGGCGCAGTGGCGGCAGAGCCCTTAGCCGATCTTCACTGCCGGCAGTTCGATGGCAATTTGCCATTATTATTGGGGATGGCCATGGTCTTTAAGAATGGATCCAAGCTTCCGAAATTCAGACGGGCGGCTTATCTCCAATTGTTATAAGTGTCCTTGAATGCTCTTATCCCCAGCGAGGCGTTTCTGATTTGGATTGTTCTTCGGTGCTGACAAACTTTCGGATATAAACTGGTGAGTACTAGATTCGGACGATAACTTTCAATGCGACCACCTGTCTAACTGTTCTTATGAATGTCAGATTCTAGTATATCATCAAACGAAGGCTCAACCGTTCATCATGGCCTCCCCAATTCCCCGCGGCATTCGCCAGGTCCTCCAGAAATCCCCTTCGGATATTGTCATCCTCTCATCCCTTCGCACTCCTGTCACTCGGGCAAAGAAGGGCGGCTTCAAGGATGCTTACCCGGAAGAGCTCCTTGCCAATGTCTTGCGCGCGACGCTGGAGGCCAACCCCAACCTCGATCCCGCTTTGATTGAAGACGTCTGCATTGGATCCGTCCTCCAGGAGCTTGGCGGCGCAAAGGCAGGCCGTATGGCTCAGATCCACGCCGGGTTCCCCCACACCGTACCTTTTCACACGATCAACCGACAATGCTCATCTGGTCTGGCTGCTATCTCCACAATTGGAAACGGGATTCGGGCCGGCTCTCTCAATGTTGGTGTTGGTGGAGGAATGGAGTCCATGACTAGGAACTACGGTTCTCGTGCTATCCCTACTGTCCTGTGGCCTGAGCTCAAAGAATCACCCTCCAAGGACTCCAGAGACTGCATCAAGCCCATGGGTATTACCTCTGAGAACGTCGCATCTCGGTACGGTGTTAGCAGGGAGGACCAGGATGTATTCGCTGCCAACTCGCACAAGAAGGCTGCGGCTGCACAAGAGGCTGGGCTGTTCGACTCCGAGATTGTTCCTGTCAAGACTCTTTCGTTCGATGCGCAGAACCCCGACACTCCACCAACGGAGATTACCGTCACTAAGGATGACGGTGTCCGCCCCACCATCTCTGTCGAGAAGATGGCTTCCTTGAAGCCGGCCTTCTCTGCCACTGGCTCTAGTACTGCCGGAAACAGCTCCCAAGTCAGCGATGGTGCTGCTGCCGCTCTGTTGATGCGTCGGTCAACCGCTACTGAACTCGGCCTGGCTTCGTCCATCAAGGCCCGCTGGGTTGGCACAGCTGTTGCTGGTTGTGCTCCGGATGAGATGGGTGTTGGCCCCGCGGTTGCCATCCCCAAGCTTCTTCAGATGCTCGACGTTAATGTTTCGGACGTTGGCATTTGGGAGCTGAACGAAGCTTTCGCTTCCCAGGCTCTCTACTGTGCTCGCAAGCTGGGCATTGACGAGGCTAAGATCAACCCCAAGGGTGGTGCCATTGCCATCGGTCACCCTCTTGGTGCCACCGGAGCCAGACAACTTGCGACCTTGCTGCCAGAACTTGAGCGCACTGGCCAGGAAGTTGGTGTCATTAGCATGTGTATCGGAACTGGCATGGGTATGGCCGGCATGTTTGTTCGGGAGTAAATCCGCCACCTCTCTACATAATGATTTTAGCGTAGATACCTGTAAATAGTAATGTTAAGATTTTGGTCACGATTTCTTTCTCCGTTAGATTTATCAACTCGTGGGAACATACGGAGACAACGACGTACTTTTGTAGGAAATGGTAAGATGCCAAGACTACTATGTACGGCTGTCACGTGCTCCGCTTTTCGGCTTTCCTGACAACTTTTCCGCGTTGCAAGTTACGGAGTACAGGCAAGATCTCAGCATCGCAACCATGCGTTCCTCCATGCGATTGTTGAACCTGGAGGTGGCCACTCCCCTCCAGGGATCCAAAACCCGATATGTCTGCTCAACCTGCCGACAAGAAGCGCGGCCCCGACCCTTCACTGCCCGTCAATTTCTTCGCTATGCTTCCGACGATAACACCCCGATCACCGAGCGCGTACGCCGGAAGCTTTGGGGTACCGACAACCCGCCCGGCCAGAAGGATCCTTATGGAGGCAAGAGTGTTTTTGAGAAGAAGTTTGGGCAAAATCAGGCACAGAGCCAGGGAGGACAACCGGACGAGGGCGCACCGGCTGAGAACCGGAGTGCTGCCGCGGAGGAGGGGAATACTGCTGAACATGCTATTGAGAGCGAATATGTGCCTGCAACGACATGGGAGGGTCTTGACCGTATCGGCCACCTCGGAAAGTGGAATGACCTACCTGCGAACGAGGAAGATACGTACACGTCGTATGTGCTTGCTTCTGTTCCTGTCACTATCCGATGGGCTCATTGGCATGAGAAACTAATTTGTACAGGTTCTCATCCAACCGCCGACTCACAAAACCCGGCCACTTGGCCTTGGCTGCCCATCAAACCGCAGTTGAATTGTGCTTGATGAACTCCCTCAACAAGACCCCCGCCAGCATTTGCAGCGTCGTCGAGCACGAGAAGTCCATTTTCCAAATGATTTACAAGTGCAAAATCCAACCAAAGGCCGCATGGGATTCGGCATTGGAGTTTTCGGATAAGGAGACGGAGGAGGCGCTTGTCTTCGTGTTTCAGCAGATCGGAACCGAGAAGGCAGAGAAGCGAGCCGCTGAGGCGGATCAGAACGAGGTGGCACTCAAGAAACCATTCTTCTTCGGGTACCAAGATGTCAAGGACAAGGGCTTCCTGACCATGTCATTGGCTGATCCGGCGACGAAGTTCGCTGTAAGTCCATACTGGTCTCTTTGAACTGGCGGACGTGCTAACTTATCATGCAACAGTTCCTGAAGCGATTCTCCCAACTATCTGGCCACTACTTCCCTGATCCCATCATCGAGTCGATTACCTCCGTTAGGGAGGTAATTGGCCACACCCTGAAGGAAACGGCACCCAAGCCCAAGAAGGTCGCAGAGCTACTCCTAGCCAACGACACCCTCCAGAGTTTACCTAACGTCAAGATCTTCGCAAAGAGACAGAAGCCTTGGCACAAGGATGAGGAGCTCGGGCGGAAGAAGCTTATTGACCGTGAACTCCGCAAGAGAGGTCTCGCTGTGTGATTTTGTGTCGCTAACGAAGCTTCTGTCCTGTCCAGCTCTTGTAGCATGTCGCTTTGATGATTGATCTTTTTTGTAATATAGTAGCAATTTCTTTTCGACCATTCCAATTCAACCATTGGAATGGTAATATGTACATCTATCTTCGTACTATCAAAAAGAAAAAAAAATCCCAAACCAAACCGTCCTAACCCTAACGCCATACGACCATGACCACATTATTTTCTCGTAGCAGGCACGGAGAACCCCCTCGTCATAAAATCTGTGTTCTTATACTGGGGATCTTTGGAGTCCTTCGTAAAAAGACTGCTAATGTTATCATTCGCCCCCATCAACTTGCGCCGCTTTTTCTTCTCATTCTCCTCCTCGAGAACCCGCGCGGTGAGCATTGCCGTCGCCGCATGCTTGATTCCGTTTGGCGCGGACGGTGTCGGCGTCGACGTGTTGCTTCGGCTTACTGTTGCGGACGATGTGTCCCTCGGAAGTGTGGACTTCGCTGATGGTTCTCTGCTGGCAGCGTTGCTTTCAACTGCTGTGGTTGGGATTGTGCCTGCATCGCCGTTACCCTTGTTCTTGCGCTTTTTCGAGCCGGGGGCTTTCTTCAGCGAGTGTGTAAGGCTCTGATCGGCTAGGCGCTTGGAGCGGTCGATGAGGCGTTGCTTGTCGTCTTCTTTCGTCGGAAGGATGGGAATCACGTTTTCTTCTGTGTAGGGCTCGTTGCACTGTACAAGTCAATCCTCGGAACTTCTCTAGACCTAACCAGACGGCGCGATGGCAGCCATACCTGTAAACATTTATCCTGCTTCAGCTGCCGAACCGCCTCGTCGGAGAAAGCATGCCCACACGGCACGATATAAACCGCCTTGACGCTCGGTCCCAGCTGCTTGGCGGTAACCGGACAGATCCAGCCCTCGCTCTTGTCCTCGGCATCCCCATTGGTAGCCGCATGTCCCTCGCGCTCGGTATCAACCTCAAACTTGAGCTCCACGACGTCCCGAAGCCCCTTGACTCGCCCCGCAAGGATCTCCTCGCAATCTGCCTTGGAGCTGATTCCCTCGATTTCTTCGCCCGGCAAGAGAAATTTCAGGATCGCATCTTTGTTGTACAGGTTACCTGCGCAGTCAGAGACGATCGGGCGCTGGAGCGGCTTGTGTGAGAGCGGGCAGGTGGTCCAGAAATGGGCTTGGAGTTCGCGCTGCGTTTCTTTAAGCTGCGCTGTGGTTGGGGTGCGGGCGGCTTCGCGGACGAGTTCGCGGCGGGTTGGGATGCTGATGGGTTATTAGCGCTAAGGGTTCAGAGAACCAAACATAGTTCAGCATAGTTTTTACTTGCCTGCCACCGTCGTTACCCATATTGACAGGATCTATTGCAGGTGATCTTGGTTGAGAATGGTGTGGTGGTCTAGTTGTCGCATGGCTTGCCACTGCCCGCAGGCGGGATCGATGATGAAGAAATGACTAAGCGCATAGTTCCCCCCCCAGATTGGCGTCTCCAAGGTGTCAACAGCTGGCCAGAACTTGGACCTGAAGTTAGGGCTGTCGAGCATCTCCGCATTTCTCATTTGGTGGAGTGTATCTTGCACTGCACTAGCTTTACCTGATTCTATATTGAGCAGCGAGAGCTCAATGCAGCTACGATGGTTGTCTTTCAGAAATCGCTCTTGCTGGTGAGCTTAGCAGCGTCCAGCACGCTGGTGGCTGCTAAGGATGATTCCGCGCGACCCCGCGGAGTTGGGCCTGAATGTGAGTACCTAGTTGAACTTTTACTTCCACATACACTGAAGCGTGTGAGCCAAATACGCTTCAATAAAGTACAACATAGTGTAGATATACACTAACATCGCTCAGTTGCCCAGTTCTACAAAGACGCCACGACCTTCTCATGCATCTCCCACCCTGCTGTCCAGATTCCCTCCACCGCCGTAAACGATGACTTCTGCGACTGTCCGGATGGCAGCGATGAACCCGGTACCGCGGCGTGCGCTCACTTGTCCGGGAACAGCCCGTTGAATGTCGCCCATCTGCAAGGTCACAGCGGTGACGGACTCAAGGCGGCCCTTCCAGGCTTCTACTGCAAAAACAAAGGGCACAAGCCGTCGTACATTTCCTTCCAGCGGGTCAACGACGGGATTTGTGACTACGAACTCTGCTGCGATGGAAGCGACGAGTGGGCCCGTGTTGGAGGCACAAAATGCGACGACAAGTGCAAGGAGATCGGAAAGGAGTGGCGCAAGAAGGAGGAGCAGAGACAGAAGTCTATGACGGCGGCTTTGAAGAAAAAGAGGGATCTTCTTGTTGATGCCGGCAGGCAGCAGAAGGAGGTTGAGGATCAGATTGCTGCGCTGAAGATGGATATTGAGAGTAAAGAGGTGAAATTGGCGGCTTTGGAGTCTGACCTTGAGGAGGTAAAGAAGAAAGAGGCGAGTAAGGTCGTCAGGGGCAAGAAGGCAGGGAAGGTCAATGTATTGGCCGGACTGGCCAAGGGCCGGGTGAACGAGCTCCGGTATGCATTGGTCGATGTACGCAAGGAGAGGGATGAGATTCGGACCCGCGTTAAGGAGCTCGAAGAGATCTTGTCCAAGTTCAAGGTCGAGTATAACCCCAACTTCAACGACGAGGGTGTCAAGCGCGCTGTGCGCAGCTGGGAGGACTATGCTGCTCGGGGACTAGCAGACACTCTTCTTGACGGTTCTCGCGATCGTGATTGGGAAGCCATTTCTCAGCCTGACAGTGAGGAGTTTGGCATCAACTGGGAACAGTGGGAGAATGAGGGTGATGAAGAACCAGATGCCGGTATGTCCACATTTTCTCTCATAGACGTTCGCTAACATTATCAGTCTACAAACTCGCAGCCTATCTGCCTCCATCTCTGGTTACATTTTTGGAAGACCAGTTCACCTCTCTCACAAGCTTCCTTGAGAGCAGTGGCATCTTACCTACTAAGGACCAGGCCTCGACGTCCGAATCCAAAGCCGTGTCACAAGCCCGCGACGCTGTTACGGCAGCAGAAAAAGACCTCAAAGACATAAGAAAGAAGCTCGAGAAAGAACAGTCAGATCTCGAAACAGACTACGGTCTTGCCTCTATCTTCCGCGCTCTCAAAGGCGTCTGTATCCAGAAGGACGCTGGCGAATACACATATGAGCACTGTTTCCTCGATCAAACGAAGCAGATCCCCAAAAAAGGAGGCTCATCTTCTCGGATGGGCAAGTTCGAGCGCATCGGGTCTGTCAGCGTCGATGAGCTCAACGAAACAGGTGAAATCATCCAGGTGCAGAAGACCGCGTTGGAGTACAAGAATGGCCAGGGTTGCTGGAACGGCCCGGCGCGCTCAACGACTGTTGTCTTGGAGTGCGGCGAGGAAAACGAGATTCTGAAAATTGCTGAGGATGAGAAGTGCGTATACTCTATGCTTGTTACGACGCCGGCTGTTTGTGCTGGTGGCGAAGAGCTAGGGAATGTGGCTCCTCGGGCGAAGGATGAGCTGTGAGGCTTATATGTACAGTGTACAAACACTACTACTTACTCTTAGATTGAATTACATACAGCGATGGTTCACTTTCTTCCGAGAACTTTGTTTGGTGAGCAGGCAACCCACCGTCTAGACGTATATTACATTGAAGCTCTACAACCACAACTCAGCGATCATACAAGTCAAGACCACACTCCTCAGCAAAGACAACTGTACGTATATCTCATATATCATTTCTTATAAATCACTCATGAGAAGCGTGGCACAGGCGTGCCGAAGAAGTCAAAAAAGCCAAATATTCCTCACGACACCCTCAACCTCTCCCCAAACCGAATCAACCCGGAACAGACCAGAAACCATGTCCGTCATCGACGGGTGTTAAGGATTGACCTCGAGGTATTTATCGACGAGAGGAATGCTCGCTCGGACCCAGACGGGGTGAAGAATTTAGTGCTGAGGAAGTCATGTTAGTAGGAGGCAGATAAACAGGACAGAGATGCGAGGGGCATACCTTGCAAGAGCTGCAAGAGCAGGAGTTGCACTCGCCGGAGCAGCAGTTGCAGGTGCAGGGAGACATGGTGATTGTGGGGTTGTTTGGGTTGGTATAGAAACCGGGTGGTTGGAAGTTGTTTGGTTGGCTGGATGAGGAAGCTTTAGATCGATGGATGGATGGATAGATAGAGAAGAGAACCTTGAGGGCAGGGAAGAGCTCCTTTTATACCCCCTCTTCTCGGCTGTTATGGACTGGGATTACTGCTCGGCTTTCCCCTCACTGGGCTGCGTCCAAGGCCAACAGCTGACACTGGCAGTAGTAGCTGGAGTATGGCTGGCACTGGTGGCCCTCCGATGGAGTCCTGCAGGCGCTGCAGGCGCTGCATGCGCTGCACATGCACAGTTACAACTTACAACTTACGCAGCTTGCCCTTGGCTTTCCTACTGGGTAGACCCAAAGCATACTCCGTACGTTGTGGGGCCCAGTGGAACGCTGAACAGCTTGCATCCATGTGGTGTAGTGTGGGTGGTCCTGAGCTGTGAGTTGGCGGCGGAGAGGACAAGCCCGCGATAGGCCTGTACATAGATGCCCCCATCTAGTTATCTTCCGGTTTGTTTTCTTTGACAATAAGAAAGTTCAGGGGGGGTCATGCTGAAAGTTAACTTGGCTTTGCTTTTGGTCATGCTCAGAAACGAGGAGACAAAGAGGGAAAGAGGGAAGGACGCTTAGTCTACTGGATGTTTTACGCGGGGATTGGTGAGTGCTTTGGCGTACGTAGTATATGGTAAGATGTGGGGGTTGCACAGCGCCCAAGTTATCGCATGCATGTATGATACGATGCCAAACTCCATGCGATGCTAAATCAGGGCAGTAGCAAGACGATCTTCTTCTTTGTCTGTATGGGACCTCTCCTCCGGGCTTCCTGGAGTAGAAATCTCGGTACCTACAGTAGTAGTATAGGACCATGTCATGCCACGTTCATACTTCATAGCCCCATAGATCCGGAGTATGTACCTGTGGGCGTGAAAGTGAAGCTAGCAATAAGAAGGTCTTCTGCAACCCACAGTTTACGCTATTCTATTACTACTACTCGAGTATGGAGCACAATTTCATGTGTGGTTGAGGAGCCCCGAGCAAGCAAGGTATTAGCGCCTTAATATCATCGCCTTGTTGTATGCAGTAGTGCTGCACAGGGCATCATCTTATCTCCAGTCGTCTATGGCTTTCATTGGTGAGATTGCCTTCTGATGACCAGGCCCGGGCGCCGTCACCTGGAGCTGATCTTGGGAGCTTGAGCTCAGACGCTCTGTTGCAGTTTTATCCTCCCACGCGCGCTCTCTACAGAGAAGAAAGCCATCACACAGAATTTGGCCTACGGCCACAGTTAACTCGGTATTTCATCGCGGTAATAATCTCGAGTCCAACTGACAAATTATGCCTCAGAAGTAAGTTTCACGTTCAACATGTGCCCTGGTCATGGTGGGGTAAGATGGGAACTATGAAGTATTTCCTGCATTAGCGATAATGGCGCAGTGCCCACTGCTCTGCTTGAGGAAACCCGCGACAGCCGCAAGCGATCATCGGAGATGAGGGCCATTTGACTACTAACGGTACAGTGTAGTCATATCATGGAGCGATATTGGTCTTAATGGGGGGTTGAATAGGAAGGGTTGGTGCTCCGTTTGGGGTCGATCGGCCAGTTTCGACTTTACAAACAATACTCCTACTGCGTCACGGATCGCTAAGTTGAGTTTAGCAGTTTTAACCGTTTGAAGCTGGAAGCTGGAAGTGAAGAGGCAAGAGGAATTGTTGAGTCAAGGAATCGATAACATTTATCGTCTTTTAGACTACTAACATTAAAGGTAAACATCCACGCTTATAAAACACCATCGTCTTTGATCCCGCATCTGCTCGCTCATTGACTTCGACGAGTATTCGGAATTTAGTTCTTCTACAGTCATGCCATCCATTAGC
The DNA here is from genome assembly GCA_003719405.1 of Aspergillus incahuasiensis. NCBI lineage: Eukaryota > Fungi > Ascomycota > Eurotiomycetes > Eurotiales > Aspergillaceae > Aspergillus > Aspergillus incahuasiensis. Next base: position 14,275 of record RHLP01000192.1, on the reverse strand, counting down.
GACTTCAACCAAGCAGCGCTCAGAAGGGAGTATATACCGGGCAGTTGCACTGGCCGGCAGGGCACTGGCAAGAAGCACCGCAGGAGCAACCGTGAGCTGTAGGAGAAGGCAGCGTCAGCATAATAGATACTTGTCGCGTAAGGGCCTCAGCCTCGTCTGGCGATATAATTTGTGCAAGATCCCGGAATCTCTCTCCGGGCACTGACAGTGCACTGACAGGGATGAGATCTACCCCGCCATGACCCCGCCAGCGATCAAGAAACCAGGCAGGGGGGTGAACCAGCAAGCAGCAACGTACACATTTTGAATGTAGTGGTATTCAAGAAAGAATTTCTTGTGTTTCTGGTGTTGTGATCGTGGTCTTTCGTGAGATCTGTGGAATCGAGGGGTGTTGGAGGAGGGAAGAGTGGGCGGGGTCTAGCATCGGGTATTTATAGGCAGGCGGCCGGCCTGACCCCTGCGACATTTCCGCGCCGGATCGAAATGTGAGCAGATTTCTGCAAGTGGGCGGATCGATGGCTTTCCTGAAGCCAACTGGAGAGGTTGGTTTACGGAGAAACTGTTCTTATGGAGATGTAGAAGGCGTCGAGGGCATTGATTACTAGACGCCAGAGTGGTATGTTCCTTGCTGTTGGGCTAGACTGTTGCTAACGAAGCATGTAAGCCCAGGTATACAAACCACCCAGATTAACAGCGACACTACGTAACTTCTAGCCCTCACCCTACCGAGAGGGTGAAATGGAGCGCCCTGTGTCCTGTCTATGCGCCAAAGTGGCACAGCAGGTGCTGCTCGAATCTACCAACAACACACTGGATCTCTGCCACTGTACGGCATGTCGGGCGATTAGTGGACAGATCTGTACTGCGTACTACCTCCTCCAAGAGAAGCCACGGCTTCAAAACCTCGAGAAGTATCAGCAGTTCGACTCGCTCAGCCGCTACTTTTGTGGCGAATGTGGTTCGCATGTTTTTGCCCACGATGTACACACGGGGCGCTTTTTTGTTGCATCAGGGCTTGTGGATAGTCCACCACAGGCTGTAAGTATCCGACATTGGGGAGTCAGTGATACTCGAGACGGGGGCTTACCATCCTCCCTGGTCGGCGCCGCCGCTGAAGTGAGCGTATCATGTTGGGTCTCTCTAGATAAGGGTCAGAATGCGACTGCAGGAACAGCAGAGCTAGGCCTAGATCACACTCGACTGCTGGCTAAATGCCACTGCGGGGGTATCAAGTTCTATATCACTCGGCCGGACTCGACCTCCGAGGAGCCATGGTCTCCTTGGCCTGATCTCATCGTCCCATATAACTCAGGAAGGTCTGCAGAAAATGAGGAGGATGTGAAGTGGTGGCTATGCGCCGGCAAAACCAAGTATTTGGCAGGAACTTGCGCCTGTCGGTCGTGTCGTCTGGCCAGCGGTTTCCCTATCCAGACCTGGGCATTCGTTCCGAAATCCAATATTTCGACTGTGCAGAAATCAAAGCTCGTCTTTGGCGCCGGCACAATGAAGAGATATGAGAGTTGTCCCTGTGTGTACCGGGAATTTTGTAGTCGCTGCGGGGCGTCAGCCTTCTGGCATTGCGCGAAGAGGCCACTCTTAATCGATGTGAGCGTTGGCCTCCTTCATGCGGAAAGTGGTTCCAGGGCCGAAGAGTGGCTTCAATGGGCTACAGCGAGAACTAGCTTTGCTGAGATGGCAGTAGACAAGTTGTTGATCCAGAAGCTGGAATTCGGGACCAAAGACGCCAGCTTGAGTACTTGAACAGGCAAGTTTGGCCATGGTCAGCGTTTTGCTAGACATACTACGTAGAAGCTCTAGTGTTGGCGAGATGAATGATGTCGTGAAACACGATATAGAAGCTGTCAAGTTCTCACCGCTTTCGGCTTTAACCAAAGTCCACTTTCTGCCGCGAAAGAAAGCAAAACCCGTTCGGACGCACTTTCCTTCTGTTAGTCTACCTCAAAAGATTTAAACTACGCTTTTCGTCCATGTTTTGTTTTCAATTTTGTAAATCTCTATACTTACCCAACATATTTCACGATGCCCCCGCCGGCGTATCAGTTTCGAGGCAATAACCAGCGACCTACGCATCATCACACCCATGATTTCACCTTTCGGTATCAACGTCCGGGCACATCGGAACGCCCACTTCTGAGGTCGCGCCGGGAAGCGACACCAGAACAATTACTAACCAATGAGACAAAGCCGTCGATGAGATTCGCTCGGATCGATAATCTGAGCGACAGTGAGGAAGCGGACATGGACGTGTCGTCTGATGAAGAAGCTACAACACATCCACGCAAGAAACGCGCCGTTGAAAGAAACACGGTTTCGGACGCCGCCGATGAGTCACAGCAGGCACCAAGATGGTCAAACCCGGATCCATACACCGCGTTACCGCCTCCCGACGAAACCCAAACCAAGAAAATCGACGTCGTAAAGCTTATCCGGAAAGCCCGTCTTGCGGCCAGTGCTCAACCCGCGAAAACGGATGCGGTGGTCTCGAACGAGGATTTCATTTCCCTCGCTGGCTTGGTGGACCAAGACGAAACGAATAACGCGCCTGATAATGCACCTAGAGGGCCCAGGCGTCATCTCGAAGGAAGTGATCCAGCCCTTGGAAACCGGAAGAGAACATTTGATGATGAGATAAAAGGACAAGGCAGAGTGATGGGTGGGAAGATGGGTAATCGATACTACAGCGACGGCTCAATCATGGACGAATGGAGGCTGCGTCCTTCTGAAACAGGCACTCCTTGGCTAAATCTCATGCCGCCAACTCTACATGTAGGCGAAAGGTGTGTTTTAATTCTTCAAGTTTTACTACCAGCGGTCTAACGCATGCAGGCTTCACAACGAAATTCTAAGTTTCTACCACTGGTCAAAGCCTGTGCAATATGAGCAGATTGTACGACAAGATCTGATATCCCGTCTTCAAACCGCCTTTCAGAGCCGCTACTATGGAGTCGAAATTCATGCATTCGGCTCGTTCGCTTCTGGGCTCTATCTTCCCAACGCTGATATCGACCTTGTTCTCTTATCCACCAGCTTTCGGCGTTCCGGTATCAAAACGTTTGGCGAAAGGAAAGGGCAAATATATGCTTTTTCTGCCTTTCTGAAGAACCAGAACATTGCCGTTCCCGGATCTGTTGAAACCATTGCACATGCCCGTGTTCCGATTTTGAAATTCGTGGACAGGTTGACTGGACTCAAGGTGGACTTATCATTCGACAACGACAGCGGGCTGATCGCAAACAAGACGTTCCAGCAATGGAACTCAGAGTATCCTGCGATGCGCGTTATCGTGTCCGTGATCAAACAATTTCTTCTTCTCAGAGGCCTCAACGAGGTTGCTACTGGCGGGCTGGGGGGTTTCTCGATCACCTGTCTTGTCACAAGCCTACTGCAACACATGCCCCAGGGTAATCTATGGCCAAACTTGGGGGGTGTCTTGATGGATTTTTTCGACTTCTATGGCAGCCAATTTGACTTTGAAACCACTGGGATTCGTATGAATCCTCCTGGCTATTTCAACAAGGTACGTAATCTGTTCATCATCCGCACCATACATTTGCTGACATGAGAACACAGAAGGTTTATGGAGTCTACAAGGCCAACAATGGCCCTCGTCTCTCGATCGAGGATCCAAACAACCCCGACAACGATATATCTGGTGGAACCCGTGAAATCGCTTTGATCTTCAAGTCTTTCTCTGGGGCATTTCGGCTACTAAAGGACCGTTTGGTCTCAATGGCATTGTCTGGGAATACCGACGAAAGCATCTTAGGTTCAATCATCGCGGCCAACTTTGATGAATATACGGAACTCCGGTGGCAGCTTCGTGAAGTTTTTGACACCGATCCTCGATTTGCCCAATTCCGCAAACCTCTCACTCCTCCCCCACCTCCTTACAGTCCTCCTCTGCCCGATGAGCCGGTTCCGCCGCCACCTCCCTCATCAAAGTTACATCCTCTCCCGCCGAAACCAACGACGGCCGGTAAAAAGGCCAAGGACACCAAGGAGCCAAAGGAGCCCAAGGAGAAGTTGACGAAATTGCAGAAGAAGAAACAAGCATCAAAAGACCGCGCCGCCCGATTAAAGCGCCTACGTCCGGACATTCCGAAGGTCCCACTTTCTGTGACCAACGACGAAGCACTCAAGCTCGGGGGCTATAAAACGCAGTCCGAAATGGACAAGGATCTCATCATGCGAGAAAAGGAGGTTATCGTGATTGACTGATATAACAGACGCGCGTGCGACCAAGCTGGGTTCTGAACTATCACTTTAAGTGCTTGGATGGTCTGTCTTCACCGTCGACGACTTAACAACAACAGAAATACATTTGCACCATATTTCTGGATGTCCGAGGCATGTCCAGGACTTGACTACTCACTTGAGGCCCTGACGGTGCTGAATGTGTCTTTTCCATTTTTCTATCTTGTGGGATATGTATTTTACGTTTGCATCAGATACCCCTTTGTTATGGTGTTGGGATATCGTGGGATATTTGCGTTTAAGCCCTTGCCTGGAGTTTCAATCAATTTACCGGCCCTAAGGCATTGATTCACCTAATTGTTTCACAGCATTTGTTACCGAGGTTTGGTTTCCTGACTGTGTCAGAAAACGAGGGTTACTGACTGCGAAACTGTGCTGTGTGAGAGGATGGTACGAACTTTACCGTTGACTGCTTACCTCATCATGCTATCCTTTTCGCTGACATACCCACAGGGTTTCAGCTAGGCAACGCAAATTGACCTACGATCATGCTTTTTGGCGTTGAACGGGGTCGAGCGCCACATAATATGAGTGAGTTAGTGACAATCGAATTGGTACAGTCCTCGGGGACTTCGTGAATTATGATCTTTTCATTTTCTCATCAAGGGACCGCTATATGCGATTGCTTGGAGAGGAACTTGAGGATCGTTGCAATTGCCACCAGGTAGGCGTTGGTATAGCTTGGGAAAGTATATCCAGCCCGCCAGCAAAACAGGCGACCACATTAAACCGCGACATTTCCCCGAGGCACGAGTAGTTCTCAGTGCATAACAATCCTTATGCTTCATTCTGCATATCGAGGACGTTCTAGTGGACATGTTTATTCTGGCGCAATAACCAGGCCAGACATTCCTAGATAATCACTAAGCAAACCGTGGCCGACGTAGTTTATTTGTAATACATAGATGAGGCATGGGAGCGGAGAATAGTGTATGGGAGGAAGAAAAGAGTATATCAACAGTAACGATCGCCGCCACCCATCCTTCGTCTGGAAATCCTTGAATTGGGACCGCCCCTGTTGTAGCTCGTTCGGTTGATGTACCGTCCGATGCATGTCGAAAGCCATGCCGACTGGGGGCTATTAGCATAAGCCGAATATACCACGAGCCGAAGGATGGGTAGGCAGCGAAATCTAAGTTTCCCGACCAATGCTCGAATCACCAAAACGAAAACGCCATGCTATGCCGCAAAATCTCGGTTCGAGAGGAGAAATGAATGAAACCCCAGGGTGTAACCCTCATCATCTGCAACAGTTCACCGATCCTTGTAAACCTTCGGCTTCCACCCATCCTTCAACTCCTTCTCCTGCGCAGCATGCCTCTCCGCCTGCCGAACCTCCATCTCTATCCGCTCGCGCGCGCGGAGAATCTTGCTCTGCAGGTAAAAGCTGCCTCCCTTCTGCGGGTCGTTGATGTCGAACAACTTCTTAAAGCGCTCCATCACCTGCTCAAGGTTCGCTTCGCCGGCTTGCGGGGGCTTCACATTCAGGATCTTGCATGCCTCGTCGAGGGTGAGGCCGGAGGATGCCGCGGACCCGCCGACGGACTTGCCGGTCTTTTGTTGGTACTTCGAGGCCGCGGAGGCTTGCTTGTAGGCTTCGGCGAAGGCGCGGCCGAAGACGCGGGCGCCCGTTACGACGACTTGGGATACGATACGGTGGGCCTGTTGTAGAGAGTGGTTAGTATTGAGGTTTTGCGCGGGTAAAGTGACGTGAATGAGCAGAAAAAGGAGGCGAGAGGAACGGGGTTTCGGAAAAGAGATCGGCTAGGCCAGCATACCATGTTGAAGTAGAGAAAGACTTGACCCAGTTGTGGGCAATGGATGGACAGGATTGTGAGGTTCGGTGGTCTGCAGTTGAATGGCGATGGACAGACGGAGCCAAAGTTGAGGCCAAAGGGAAAAATTCGGAGCGCGAGACCGGCTTCGATCGATTTGCCAAGACCGAGACCGAAGTAGATCAAACAACAAACGCAGAACAGTGCACGGGGTGGGTTATATGTTTGCGTACTATTCTCATGGCAGTTTGGGCTATGGTTATCAATATATCGTAGTGACTTGTGATCTCTCTTGCTTCTCATACTATATCCCTCACGATGTCCTAGATCATCAGGTATAAGCTCAACTCGGCAGAATCCAGTACAGATCACATGTCCAAAAGCTTCATCTGCACCGCGGTCGCCCATCGCGATCTTCTGCTCCCCCGCAGTCCATCTCTGCCTCCATCGTGTGCTCGTCCGGGGTTTTTCTTGCGAGTACTTCTCCTTTCCCTTCCTTTTCCCTCCCTCTCTTCCCCTTCTTCCCTTCACCGCCCGCGATGACCTTGTTGGTTGCATATGACGTCTCTGTTGGATGGCAGCTCTCGGTATGTAGAAACTGGTAGAATGAAATGCGTCTTTCCTTTGCCCTTTACGCTCGGACCACACCCTATCACCTCTGCAATGTAGCGGTCGATACTAACGGCTGGCAGAAGATATCCCGTGGATAGATTCCATGGCCCCGTCAACGCACCTCAACGACCATGCTGACTCTCAGCCGCCGACGGTCGCCGCTTTCTCGCCCACTACCATCTCCGGCTCGTCTTTGACCTCAAGACAGCGCTCCAGCATCATCGTGCACCGCAAGTCCCCACTTCTCGTGGCCACTCCGCCGCCGGTCACACGAGCCCTAGCCTATTCGTACCCGTTTATTCTACCGCTAAATACGCTTGTTGGCTTGTTGACATGGACGACGGGCGACTCGTACTATAGCTTCCTTTTTGTCGCTACGTTCTGGGCGATCGTCCTTTATGGGGATGCCATTATTCTCTGGGCGGGGCCGCTCTTGGTGGTCGTCGGGCTGATACTGGGAATGTATTGGAGGCGGTACTCTCCGTTATCGACTAGGGCTTTCTCAACTGAGAAGCGTAATCAGTCAGTGGGCTCAGAGGGCTCAGCACAGCGCCATGACAGCCTTGATGAGATTGTTGAGGCAATGAGGACGTTCACTACCCGGTGCAACATCCTCCTCGAACCACTCGTCGAACTCACAGATTTCTTGTCGACCCAGAGGACCGCTACTTCTGCGACTACGCGGCCGGCGCTTACTACGTTATTTGTCCGGATTCTTTTCGTTACGCCAGTATGGATTGCCTTAACTATGCCTCCGCTTTACCTTATCACTACTCGTCGTGTCATTATGATAGTCGGCACGGTTATCTTTACGTACCATTCGCGGACAGCGAGGGTCTGCCGCGTTATTCTTTGGAGATCTCTTACAATCCGACGGGTATGCGCTATGATTACTGGGCTGTCGTTTGACTTGGATGGAGTCAAAACTCACATCCAGAGTCATGGTCACGCCGCAAATATTGCCACCAGACGCCGCGGAGACTCGTCAGGCGTTCGGTTTACCTTTATTCTTTACGAAAATCAACGTCGCTGGTTAGGTATTGGCTGGACGTACTCCTTGTTCCCGTCGGAGCGCGCTGCGTGGACGGATGAACACTTGAATCCGGTTCCCTCGAAGAGCGAGTTCGATCTTCCCGAAGTACAAAGCGGAAACGCGAAGTGGCGATGGGTTGAAGGTAGCGACTGGCATATTGACGGAGCTGAGGATGATGTATCCGACTCCAAGTCTTCTGACGGGGGTGGCTGGATCTATCATGATAATAAGGTGTGTATTGACTAGCATTCATGCATATCAGTTGCTAACCACTGCAGTGGAATGACGGGCGTCGCGGTCTGGATGGGTGGGATCGCTATACTCGCCGCAGAAAATGGTGTCGGGACGCTGAGCTCGTGGAAATCACACCAGACGGCAAACCTCTAGAAGCACCATCCGCCTTGACCCAGGCCCTGGCGCAGGAAATTGAGAAGAGCAAGACTGACCGTGGCAATTCTGATGCCGATGCTTCCTCGACAGTCGACGCTGATTCCGTGAGTCTCGCCCCGTCCACAGCTTCCAGCAAAGCCCCGCGACGGCGCTGGTTCGGAGGATCCTCCGCCTCGAAAATTGTAAGCGACAGCAAAAACAGCAGCACCGTGTCTATTTCACAGTCCGCCCAGCCAACATCTATCTCCACAAATAACACTACCAAAGACTCCGAAGACCCTGGGAACGCGAAAATAACCTCTTCTTCTGCCACTAGTACTAGCTACAACAATAACAACAGCATTTCGTCGTTAAGAAATGTCTCTTCCAGGCCAGTGAGCATCTCCAAGTCACGAAGGTTGTCTGGTCTGTCCGGGAGCAATTCTGGCTATGGAACCGCCAGTCCGTATGGAAGTAGCACTGTCGCTAGCGATAGTCTCAGTCTCCGGGATAAGGAGCTCACAGATGCTCAAGATCAGCTGGATAGGTGGGGGTCCAGGGCCTCAGGGGGAACGGAGAGGGCAGAGAGGGAGTTGGGACTCGGGGATGAGGTAAATATGGGGTTGAGTTGAGCTGGATTGAGTTACCTATGGAGAAGTCTGATACCCGGAGTTGAGAATGTGTTCCTAAGGGTGGTTTTCTTTTTACCTTTATTTTTTGGGCTATGTCTGCCGGTAATGGTGGCATTGTTATCATTATCTTGTTTTTCTGAACGTAGTACCTGTAGAGTAGTCTACCATGGTGTACAGGTGCGTGGGTTTGTACGTCTAAATCGTTATCATATATGCCGGAGGAAAGACCAGCTCGCTATCCGAAAGAAGGAGGTATGTAGGCAAGGGCTGGAGGGCGCAGCATCACGCAAGAACCAAATCCCACCCCAACTCGTCCAGCACATCAACCCAGTGCCTTCTCTTACTTTCCTCCTCATCAGCTCCACCCCAAACCACCCGCAGCACCTCCTTGGCCCGCTTGACATTCCCAATGCCGAAATTCGCCTCAACGACATCCAGCATATCCAGAACAAACCCTCTGTCTTGCTTGCTGTTTGTTTCGCACCCGACGATGAAGAGCGGGAAGGTCAGTGCCGAGAACTCACAGTTTGTATCGATGGGGTGGGTTTTTAGACGTGTTATGAGGGATGTTATGGCGGTGGCTTTGGAGGTTGAGATGAGCTGTTCCCAGGCCATGTCGGAGTTTGGTGACGATGCAGGTGATGGTGGAGATAAGGGTGGGCTTGTTGTGATTCGCTCCAACACTGAATGGAGGTAGATATACGCGGCATCGCGGAAGGACTCTGCTACCAGCCGTAGGCGGGAGAGGGTAGCCGGGGTTGTGCCTTTGGGAATGATGTAGGTTGTTTTGCTGGAGGTCCATGTATGCAACAGATTGTCTCTGTAGTGGCAGCATATTAGCTTGACTCTCGCTTACTTTCTCTCGAGTCTTCGCCTAATGGGCCAAGGCTTGCGTACATTGTATGGACTTCAAGCCCTAAGGCGACCGTGTCCGAGGCCAAACGAGGAAGGTCTGCTATCCTCGCGCACGTCTCGATTATTTCCTCTGTGTATCCGATGTAGATATCTAGTTTGCGGGACTTGACAATGTCAAAGCTGGGTATTGGTGGTTTAAGTAGGGCCCTCCTGTTGCTGAGTTTGGCTAGGTTGTTCGCGTAGACGAAACTATTTAGGGCTTGTTAGCTTCCATCCTTGACGGGTGTAGCAGGGGCCTGTACAATCCTCGTATGTACTCAGCAGTATCTTGGCTTAGTTGTGTGAACCCGCCACGGGAGACGACTAGCATTTGCAACGCATCTAGATGCACAGCCCATTGCTTCACGCTACCCCGTACGATCTCGTACTTGCATAAGAGAGAAACTGCCAGGATGGCGTCATCTGATACGGAATTTCCCCGGGCAAGGGTTGATCGGAGTCCTCGCATGGAGTCGATATAGTAATTGGCTCCCTCTTTCTCGGCAGACCGGCTGTGATGAGCACGGTTGGAGAAGTGTATTGCTGACAGCGCGCAGAGAGCATTCATAACGACGGGCGATGATAGCGCTCTTGGAATGATGAGTGACCGTAGCGGATTATCGTCGCTCTCTAAGTTAGCTAGAAGCTTTGAGCCCCGTTCAATGTGGTATTGGAGGTAGTGGGTGTCGAGGTTGGAAAGATGGTTGATCAGTTTAGAGGGTGTGGGTGTTGTTGTCCTCTGGACTGCTTGGACTGATATTTCATCACCTCCAAGAGGGTCAGAGTCTTGATTTCTGTCTTTTGAGGCAAAAGAGCCATCTTGCTCTGTGGGTGGGGACGGGATAGCATAATGGCCCATTGTTGAGGGCGGCGGCTCTTCTGTAGACACTGACGATGCAAATGAACTAACGGATGGGGCAGGCGACAAGCTGAGTCCGCGGTACTTAACTGGCCCTGTGACTTGAAAGACCTGATGGGCAGGCCCAAGCGGAACTGCCCATAGCGAGCCGTATCCTTCGCATTCTAGACCTAGCCTAGTGCAGCTATGGCAGCTAGTCTTTCAGTCAGTCGGTGTACCTTGTGAGAACTAACTCAAAAGGTATGTACCTAGGTTTCGCCTCGTCGCAGCGTTTCCTTCGCCTTTTGCATGTCAAACAACCGGACCGGGACCAATTGGCCCCTTGTCTTCTGCATCTTTTCTTTGAGGGTGGAGCATTATCGTTGTGTTGAGCGGCGTTGGTGGTTGCAAGAGGGTGACCCATTCTTTGCGGAGATATATAGTTCGGAATTGAGCCGAGGCGTCAACAAAGGACTAGTCCAAAAACTGGGGTATCAATCTTCAGACGATGTATTCCATGGAGAATAATGGCTTTCCAGATAAAGCAATGACAGTTAATTTCCAGATCATTGTGTCAGAATTGTTCGCAAAATCGAACAAGCCGGAGGGGGCGGCTGGGGCTAACCCCTTTAGGCAAGAGTTACGCCGGCTCGCCAAGAGTTGAGACTCCCATCCTCTTCTTCTTCTTCCTCATCCCCCTTTCATGTCTACGAATAATATCTGCGACGAACATACTGTGCCATAGCCATGACCGAGTAAGGTGAGTAGTCTGCTCTCAGAGGCGCAACCGTGCTATACTATGAGAGGCTAGTCAGCTAACCTGCAGTAGATAAGGCCTATCTCCACGTTGGCGTACACCGCAGTAATCCAACGCCGGTAGTAGTCAGCCTGTTAACATGCAGTATTACCCCGAGGCTCGAGACAGATGAAAAGCGGCTCCATCTTAGCGATGTGCCAGCCTGCCAGGGTGCTTGACTGCAGCCGTCAATGTTCGAAGTGGTCTACTTAGACGCGACCCCACAATGGCTGCTAGCCGTGACCTTCCCTTTTAGGCAGGTACAGCCAGAACTATCACGATCCCTACTTTATCGTTCGTGAATGATGGCAAACATGACACTATATAAACCGCCACCTCTTTCTACTCAGCAGACCTAAGATTCAGTCTCACCCCATTCCAGCTCATCCCATCTCATCTCTGATATCCCCGACTTCCCCCAAGCCCGTTCCCTACATCCTCTCTCATCAAAATATATTTCTTTCCACACAATCACAATGTCTCTAGCACAAGTGCAATCAGTACCTCATCCTTTCGATCCTCTTACACCCCAAGAGATTCGTCTAGGCCATCGCATACTGCAGTCGGCATTTCCCGGGGTTCAGCTGCGGATCAACCGAATCGACCTTCAAGAACCTATCAAGAGAGATGTCATTCCTTACATTGAAGCAGAGCGGCTGGGGAAGCCTTTACCCCAAAAACCAGCTCGTCTTCTCTACGCATACTTCCATCGGCTCGATACAGGGGCATGCTGCAAGGCTTTGCTCAATGCCGATAACGCGTCTGTTGTCTATGCAAAGGAGTTACCTGCTGGAGTTCAGGTAATCATCGTCCCCTTCATTACATTATGCTACCTTGCTAATGAGACTAGGTTCCTATGGATGTGGATGAGATTACGGACATTGAGAAGCTTTGCATGGAACACCCAGCCGTTCTGGCCGAGATTGAGAAGTTGAAACTTCCCGAAGGAGTCACGGTTTGCAATGATCCATGGATGTACGGGACCGACAATGTCAACGAGACCCGTCGGCTATTCCAGTGCTTCATGTACATCATGTCTGTGGATCACCCTGAGAACAACCACTACTCCCTTCCTTGCAAGTTCTCGCCCGTTTTTGACGGCCATACGCGTGAACTTGTTCGCATGGACTATTTGCCTGGAGGCTCTGATGCTCAAACAGCCGAGACGCAGCCTTGGAAGCCAGTCAAAAGCATTCAATATGCACATGACCTCCTAGATGAGCCTCTCCGCACTGACCTCAAACCCTACATCGTCCAACAACCGCAAGGTGCCTCGTTCTCAGCGGAAGGGAACGTGGTCCACTGGCAAAAGTGGCGTTTCCGAGTCGGATTCAATAACCGAGACGGCTTGGTGCTCTACAACCTCACCTACGACGACCGCAACGTCCTGTACCGACTTTCTGTATCTGAAATGACGGTGCCTTATGGAGGTGAGCCGCCTCGCACTTGTGTGGCCGATTAATACCTGAAACACTTGCTGATATATCAAAACAGATCCTCGAGCGCCGTACCATAGAAAGCAAGCTTTTGATGTGGGAGACGTGGGATTCGGTCTCAACGCCAATCAGCTTACTCTTGGTTGTGACTGTCTGGGCCACATCAAATATTTCGATGGTTACCGTGCCGATTCTAAGGGTCAACCTGTGCTTCTTAAGAACATCATTTGTATGCACGAACAAGATAATGGCCTCCAACACAAGCACACTAACTACAGATCGGGGGCGGCCACTGTTGTCCGTAATCGTCAGCTTGTTCTTCAGATGATTTGTACCGTGGCTAACTACGAGTACATTTTTGCCTATATTCTCGATCAAGCAGCTAATATCGAACTCGAAATCCGTGCAACAGGCATCCTGTCAACGGTACCCTTTGACAACACCAACGGAGAGACGGTCAAATGGGGCACGAATGTTGGCCCAGGCGTCATGGCACCTTTCCACCAACACATGTTTTCATTACGCATCGATCCTGCCATTGACGGCTTCCAGAATACTGTTTACTACCAAGATAGCGTTCCGCTCCCGGAAGATGAGAACAACCCATACTTGGTCGGATACACTACCGAAGAGACCACAATCAACAAGTCTAGCACTGCCGACACTGACATCAACCGACACCGCGTCTTCAAAATCCGCAACGACAACATCATCAATCCTATTACCTACAAACCCGTGGCATACAAGCTCCAAGCCGCACCTAGTCAGATGCTCATCATGCCCAAGCATTCCATTGGCTATAAGCGGGCCGAGTTTGCCTCCAAGCCAATCTGGGTCACTAAGTACCAAGACGACGAGCTGTACGCTGCCGGCGAATTCACCAACCAAAGCAAACGTGCTGAAGGCGTGGAAACCTGGGTGCAGAGAAAAGACAACACGGAAAACGAAGACGTCGTCTTGTGGCACAGTAAGTCCTACTCTACTACCCCGAAACATCTTGACACCCAGTCAGAGACTGATCACTATTTTAGCCTTTGGTCTCACACATAATCCCCGTATCGAAGATTTCCCCATCATGCCCATGGAGCGCATTAGCGTTATGCTCAAACCGGACGGGTTCTTCACCAAGAACCCAGCGTTAGATGTCCCTCAATCTACGCAGAGGTTTAATCAATCTACTCTTCACTCGGACCCTTGCTGTGAATCGGTCAAAAGTAAGATTTAGACGTTGCTTGCGGCTGCGGATAATTACAATCAAATGAAATACTTGCATTACCTCCACCTTTCAGGAAGTCCTCATGTGGACGAGCCCTAAACCAGTACCACGTTCGCCATTCATTCTCACAACGCTTCGGTTCTTACTCGTTCATCAATCAAAAGAGATATGTGTTGACGGGCTACATGGACCTTTGCTCTATTGTAGAGAGCACATACGACCATAGGGTATGGAGAACAGGGCTTCCCGTCCGCTCAGCCGTACTTAAGCCACACGCCGGCTGGTTAGTAGTATGGTGGGTGACCACATGCGAATCCCAGCTGTTGTATGTTTTTGTTTGTTTGTTTTTTTTTCTGCCTTAACCTTGATGAAGGAATGGTGTGGTTGGTATGCTGCATT
>RHLP01000191.1:0-21176 GCA_003719405.1 Aspergillus incahuasiensis | reverse complement strand
GTAGATACTGGAAAAGAAAGAAGTGGGAAAAGAACTATCCAGTAGATACTGGAAAAGAAAGAAATGAGAAAAGAACTACTCATCCTTCTCATAATAGAACGGCATAGGGCTCTTTATTGTAAAGATGTTTGGTCAGATATATAGTAGGTAAAATAATTAATATTCCTGGCTTTCAGCACCGGGTTCTCTACCATCTCCCCCAATGCTTATTGGTATAATAGACTTATCTGCCACCATGTTATACGCTTCGAGATGCAGACGCGGCAAAGTAGGGTTAATTGTATGGTGGGTCAAATAGCAATACACTAATGTTGAAACACATATTCATGTCCGTGTAAAACGGCTGACTAGTGTCTATTAGTAATAATAACAATAATACCTAGGTAGCTTAAGACAGCGGCGGTAGTAGCAGTAGGTGGTTGGATTCAAGGCCCAGGTGGTATATAAAACCTCTCTCCTCCCAGACTTTCCCAGGGCCTAAAAGCATTAGAATATCGTTTTGAGGATTTATGAAAAAGCTAGGTCTTTACTAACAAGGATACAGGAGTATAATGTGTCTCCGTGTAGGTAACAAAAATGAGCGGCAGTTGCTAAGATTTGAGTTCTACAACCAGTAAACAATAACCGGGTCTTTACTGATAAATGGCTCCACACTGTGCTTGTGCCTGTTGATGTGCTGCAGACCGCAGCCGCTCCTGTTCCTCACGTGGAAGGGGAGGGTTCGGACAGGTGTAGTAGATATGTCCCGCTTCGCCGCAACGGAAGCAGACTTGACGTGGACGGAAGGGGGGATTACCATTGGAGTTTCCTTGGGGAGGGTTTGTTCATAAAGATATAGAGCCGAAGATTGCAATTGTCCACTCATCATCAATCATTGCAACAAAGTGTTGCCCTTATGCATTCCCTGCATCTAATTATCTATACCTGGATTAGAAATGCTGGGATTAACTTTCTTAACAAAGTCTAACAGCTCTTTCTTTTCTTAATGGTCCATTGGCAACTACTTGCAGCTTTCCGGGTATATAGATGTACTTAATAGAAAACTCCTGAAAACATATTTGCCATCTAACAATCCAAGCAGAGCAGGACAAAGTGCCGGCCCTACTTGTTTTAGCGCGGTATGGTCCGTGTACACCTTGACTGGATATTGCGCTCCCATGACAAGCCACCGGACTTCCTCTAGTGCTCCCCGTGGTTTTTCCGTTGTCAGTACAAATTGACTGTCATTTTCAATCTTTAGTTCAGTTAGCAATCTCCACAGAATGGGAACTCAGAGATTTATGTCTATGACTTTCGTACAGTATTCAACACAGTATCCGTAACATTATCGAAGCTTTCTCTTTTGCCAATAACACCACCAAGAACCAAAACCAAAAACATATGGGGCGACCCGGGATCGAACCGGGGACTTCTAGATACCTAAGAACAGGCTTGGAATGAAGTTGTCGCTTCAGTCTAGCACTCATACCAACTGAGTTATCACCCCATTTGTTGAAGTTTTGCTGCTTAAAAAATTATAACATCGCAAAATGAAGGTTATGGCACCAAGCACATATGCTTCTTGCCGTTTATTCCAGTTCATCTCCCTTTGGAGACATTGTAGGTATGCCGAATCTTATTCCCGCAACAAAAGAAAGAACATATGGCGGGTACTCTAGTCTAGACTTTTTTTTGTAGGCTTGTAATGCTGCACTTGAGGCAGCGAGGATGGTCGTAGGTTGGTTCCCATCAGATCTAGCATACACAAGACAGATATATATATTAGGTTAGCTTGCCCACCAATCCACCTCACAAGCTCATCCTCCACTCTACTCCCACATTGAGCGCAGCATAATATAAGACCATCCGACCCATCGAACCTTTACACGCTCTGTAATATATGTTGGCACAGGTATATATACTACCTGCATGTGCTTCAGAATCCGCCATACAAGAACGAATTCGTTCAGCGGATCACCATTGCTCTACCGATACCGGCATGTCTTTCGGGTTTTCCGTGGTAAAGGTGATGATTTCTCCAGAGGCAATGCAGTGCTTATCGCTACAATCAAACAGTCTACTCCCGTCGGAGGAGCATAGAGTCCCGTGGTGTTTGTGGGCCACGATAGCTCAGCGCCGTCTGCCGTGCGCCCTGGTGGGAACCTAGTGAAGATGTCCCCAAGGCCTCCACGGTCGGAGGCGGGGACGAGGGCGCCACCAGAGGGAGCCACAGATTGGACTGGACCGGATTTATTCCATAACCGCCAACATGAAAAGTTGTGATGATCAGAAGGCAATTGTTTCCTTTGAATGATAGAAGAAATACTAGAGTAGACCTATCTGCTTGCAGCTATGGATGTACTGTGAGCAAGGAAGTTGTTGGTCTATGCCTTTCTAGTTACTGCCATTATATCCCCCTCGCGAAGATGGCCCCATTTACTTGTGCTATCGCCTCCATACCAAGATAGTGACACTATACCTATATTGTTTCTGCCTATTGTCGTAGAACCGACCCTACTGAGCAGTTAATTATACTGCCCCGATGTGAAGAACCCCCTACTTCATAATCAAGCCAAACCACTGGATAGTGTGTTCAAGGCTGCGCGCGCAATACCACGCCACATATGCCGTTGGCTATCAACATCGGTGCACTATCCTCCCCTTACAAGTGCAGATACGTAAGTCTCTCATAGAACCTAGATGTACAGCATATACTGAACGCAAGGGCAGGATATATACGCGATGCCCTCGCAGGCCTCCGCATATTGATGGGGTAACTCGTTGAACGGACCACGTGCCCAGTTCAAACAAGAACCGGGAATAGTGCATGCACATGTATACCGTACATACCATTCTTGAAAACTCAAAGCAGCAGTAAAAAGGCAAACGCCCAAGACATATACATGTGACCCTGGTACCCCGCTGGCAAAATATCCCAAGAAGGTTACCAGCTCCAAGCATCATTTTCCAATTGCATGGACTCAATGTGCTTGGAAAGCTCCCGACTTGTCTATCAGGCGCCGGATATGGGTTAGCCTGCGGAAAGAATCTAGTATTTTGTCTATGAATATGTCTGCCATCCGGGTTTATTCATTTATCGACCAGGCAGTGATGCCGCCCCTCCCAGAGTGAGGAGTGGTCAAGGGTGGGTAGAACATCAACACGAACGCATGTTCAGTTTATTTCTGCTATCCAAGACATAGAGCCAAGACACACCATAGCTAGGTAAGCAGTAGCGCTCTCTTATCTCAAAATTATATACCTGGGATTGAAGTAGATCACTGAACATGAAAATAAATGACTCGTCTATTCGTCGCTATAAACCTGTCACTTTCACAGTTTTGGTTTCTGTGTGTAGAATCAGTAGGCTGACGCAACATCGACATGAGTATTTTTGCCGACCTGTCAGAAGAAAACCGCTCCCTACCGTTATATGGAGTCCCGAGACTGTCCAGATGTTGCATGGATGTTGTAAGTGGAGCTGGGCGCATGAACACCGCGCCTAAAGTAGCGGTAGTACTCGATACCGGCAGCGCTCAGGAGACTCAAGTCATTTCCTATCCTCTAGCATTAAGAGCTCATTAAGCACGCTCTATTCCCCATATAAACACCAACCTGCGAGGCAGAGCATGGCCCATCTCGGTCCCTGTCATCTTTTGGCACAGGAACTGAACATTCTATTTGTAATATTGCCCTGATGTGGGCTTCATATGGCGCAAAGAAAAACCATTCCACTTTGGATTCATTCTGTACGTGGTATGAGATGAGCTTGGCCGGTACGCTATAATCATTGTTGTCACCCTTGTTCCTTCGTGATCACCCATGTTGTCGCCATTGCCTAGAATAAGTAACAGGCCAGCTGGGCCATGTAGCTAGATCATGCATCAGCTCGCCTAATCCACAACATGGAGGAAACAAGCCTTCTCAATCACATGTGGATGGTGTAGGGTATTATATGACGTCTCATATATTAGCTCAACCCCAATAGTGCCCAGATGGACTTGTGCGCCTTTACATGAGCAAGGTGTTTCGAAACCTGAGCAACATGGTGCAGGTCTTGAACGTAGCTACAAGGTGAAGAACACTCCACATCAGGGTACTGTAACATTTGTTCGCATTTCGGAAAAAATAGAAAGGCAGAGTTTCATCCAACTTATGCCAGATGTAAATCCTTGACCTATTATTAAGTTCTTTTGAGGTGAACAGATCAAGCTGCAGAATAGATTTCTACTTTCCTCTTCCAGGTGCGCATTTTTCACAACACCAACAGGCACGAGTTCCGATCCTGTGAGCAGAGAGGACAGCGGCTGTTCCTGCGTAACGGCCTGAGGCTGTCTGGATGCCAGGGTAGACCTTTGCCCATGCATCCGTAATACTCAAGACTCATATGAAAGCAATCTCGGTGACACTGAGTGTGCCGTGCAAGCGAAAAGACCCTTGAAATAGAGGAGTAAGGGCGGGTGCTCAGGCACTGTGATGTAATATACGGCCGGGGTGCTATTGCATGGCTAGCGCTGAGCAATCACTCACAAGACCCTTATTGTTCAGGGGGAGGGCGGACTTTGGTCTTTTGCCGGCCACAGGTGATTGCTTGCCAAGTAGTTGGGGGTTGCTTGCACCGGGGGCAGGGGCAGGGACAGAGGACAGGGCGGAGTTTGTAATATCAGAAGAGGCAGGGTGAAAGATGGCTTTATACCATTCTGTGAAGGTTAGCACTGGCCTAGCACTGACCTAGCACTTGGCTAACACTTGGCCAGCGCTCATAGTAAAGGGCACATCCATATAAGTAAGAGCAAGGAGATAGTTGGAAACAGGGTTTATAATCAATATAAACAAGCCTAAAGTACTGGGCAAGTGCTTAAATAGCACTAGAAAGAGGGGGAATACTTATAAACTTGTAGGCAGGCAGCTTGATCTCCCCAGCCTCTCCCTTCTTAATATACCAGTAGTACTATTTCTGGAGCAGTCAAAAGTGGTCAGAATCCAATAAAAAGCAACTTAAATGATTGGCCAGTGCTTGTAGAGTGCTAATACTTACATTGCGTGCCAATGCAGTCATTATTGGTGTGGTATGTGGAGTTCAATAAATGACTGGATCTGTGTAAGGGGTTGAAAGGTTTTCGAGGTCAGTAAGACATTTACTTATACTGGCATAGATGACACTGTTGGCCTGGTGGCCGCCTTTTGTTGGTCGGAGCTTGAGCCCATGGGTACGGATATGCGGGTTCAATTGTGTCCGCAGGCACCGTGAAGGACAGGAATGGGTGCACGGGGCTCAACATCTTGGTTGGACATTTCCTACCCACGAGAAGTGTTAGCAATGACACCCACGAGCGAGAGAGCGAACGAGCAAGGTACTTACGAAGTTGAGATAAGGGCATCCCTTCATTGGCGAGGATTTCCAGTTTCTTCCTGAGTGTCGTGGCCTAAATAATGGAATATTACTAAGGAGCATCCTAGGGCTGTATTGGCTGCTATTTAAATACTGATGAATTAATATGCAAGCCACAAAGCTGGTCCTAAATAGTTTTTCAAGATAATAAATTTAGCAGTCTTGGGAAGTCCTAGTGCAACTTTGATTATGTTCTTAAAGAAAAGGACAACTCTCTTAGTATTTATGTTATGTGCTTCCCAGCAGTGAGTAATAGGGTAGGTTGATGCGTAGCTGGTGCTGCAGGTAACTACGGCAGCTTCAATTAAAAGCCCCTGCATTTCCTTGGCACTCCTGCATGGTACCGACGATTCTAGCACATTGTTTGAATTCTTGTTGCATGCGAATAGTCCTATTTTATTCAACGATCCCATGGAAGTATGGAAATAGTGTCTCGCGGAATAGGACAAGGCTCGACTCGCACAACAGTGTTACTTGCAGGCGTAGAATATGCCGCACGCCATCCAGATAAAATGGTCTCATTACCCGGCTGCAAAAGTGTAGGGTTGGTAGCCCTTGCCTATAGGGTACGTTGAGAATACCTGGGCATGGGGCATTCTACTTGTTTTAGAAAGCTATAGTAAAGGTTTATTTCTTGCACGCCACCCGGTAGTGTAATAAGAATAATCATTAAAGTTAAAATAAACAACATTGTTTATTTAAATTTGCTTTTAAACAGTCCCCTCCTTGTCATCCTTTGTAACTATTTGAATTGCTTGTGCAATCTTCTATACATCTAATATTTTTGGTCTCCACCTCACTCTTATTTGTTACTTTCTAATTCTTATTTTTTTTTCTTCTTTACTTTGATTTCCCACCCTTGTAAGCCTTTCCTGCACCTCTCCGCTCCGTTTGGCTTCTTTCTTTTAGTCTTCTCTGCCTCTACCTTCTCTGTCTCCTTGCTCAAGCGGCGCCCAAGGGCTATTACGGTTTGCATGCCAACTACAGTACCACGCTAGGTGGCGCGCTTGCGGGGGTGGGCGTGTTAGCACGACCATATGTGATAAGTCTAGCACCAGAGGACCAGCCGATTCATGGTGCATATAGAATGGTGAAAACCCCTACTAACAAAGCGCATTGCAGGGCCAAATACAGCGCCTGCATGCTGCGCAACGTCTGGACAACACTGTCTATAGAATCGGCCCAGTACTAATCTGGCAGCTGTTGGCTCGCGTGCGCATCTGGCTTCCTGCAAATCAATGACTATTTTAATCTCATCCTGCTTTGGGCCTTCATGGAAGTATGCTAAGGGAATGAGTGGTTCTGACTTGCTGTCAGGCACTTCGGTAAGAGGACTAAAAGCTGATCTTCAGACCGCGCAGAAGTTGAAGACAGTGTAGAAGCAGGTGCAAGGGCCATAGTTGCTTTTTTTATGTTCATGAGCAAGCACCCTGCTGCTTTTCGCATTGAGTCACTCTTTAAAGTTACTAAGCTGGATTGAGCTTTCTGTATATAGGCCTGAATGTATCTAGGATTGACGTAGAGCTGGTACTTAGCTACCTGCATATCTACCCAGATAGGTAAGGGGACATGTAGGCTCTAGTAAAAGCTCCATTATGCTGTTGCCCTCAGAGAGGATCCCGCGGCGGGCCGTGCACTCCCAGCCGATAGGGCCGGTAACCCGCGCGTGTAACAAGCGGAGCTTTGCGGGTCTGAGCCCGCTTCTGAATGGCCGGGGCACTGGCGAAACTGCACCAAGGGATGTGTCGACGCATCGGGGTGAAAACCCAGGCTTTCTCACAGGTAGAGAGAGGTTCTAAACCCGTCCACGGGGGCAGGCCAGGGAGTGTCGCAGGATTGGCAAAAGAAAACGGACCAAATAGGTTCATCGCGGAGAGAGTCCAATTTGTCAAGCGGCTCACTATGATCACTTGGGGATAGGAAATGTTATTATCCTTATTTGAATCGCCAGTTGTGAAAGGTGCAACAATGACTTGATACGAAAACGTTTATAGGAATTGCCGTGCTGGTCTAGATTGATCTTCAAAAATTTTAAACCGTGGACCCCTTTCCATCTTCAATAGGAATATCATGTCTTAATACTGCGAGGTTTCTAACTCAGGTCGTATATTTGACAGCATGAGATAAAAGATTGTTTGTCGCAGTCGATGGGATATCGACCAGCTTGGACTAAGCTTAGCCTCTAGCGGAGTAAGTTCAGAGAGAACATCAATGTCTCTTTGTCGACTGACACTAGAGGCTAGCCACTCCGGGAATTTACATGGGAGCTTTCTCTCTTCATAGGTAAAGGCCAGGTCATTGAGAAATGAGAAGACTAGAGGTAGCAGGTATAGGTAGTTCACACTTGCTACTTTCATATGGTGTCATGACATGATGGTGATTTGCACCACCAGTATGGCTCACGACATAACAGGGCACCTTGCCCTAATCCTTGGCATAGGGTTTTATGATACAGCAAGTAGCTGTGGACGCCACCGGTCTGTCGCAGGATTCCACTCTACGAAGCCATCTTCGCCGGGCAAGAGTCGGTGGAGATGCACAGCTTTTGATGGAGTTGGTCGGCAATACTATTCTATATATTATAAAGGTTAACAGAAACATCGAGGGCGGAAGAGCTGGTGGTCCTGGGACCAAGGGCGAGGTCGGGGAGAGGCTCTTTCAGGGCCTCCTGGGTCCCCTCTGTGATCATTAGTGGCATTCTTGAAGCTTCAGTTCTGTTTGGTGGTTCTTGCTGTTGCGGCAAAAGATAATGAGTATCAAAGGGCGATACGATCCTAGGGCCTTAGACTGGCTGCAGTCTTGGTCCCGCGCGTCCTTGAGAAGGTTTATTGGCGGTGCCATGGTCATGGGGCTCACAATCTTCAACACCGGCCTGGGCCGTCCTGCGCGCTCACAAATGCATAGCCTTTGTTGGATTTGATGGGTAATGTATAATGCTGGTTTTGCGAGTACATCCAGTGCGCCAGGAAAGGCACATATCATCTGCACCGGACGGTATACCTAGCCTACATCTTAGCTAAGAATATTAACCGCTCTTAGCACTGAGAACCTAATGTGGTATTAGGTGCCTGCCACCTCAGCTTTACTGCCAACAACATGAATATCACCGCGTACATCTCTGATATATCAGTCTTGTGAAGACTCCCATCCACATAGGACTCTCTTCTAATTAAGAACCTGGCAGGATATTTCTGCTACAGGTAGTATCTGAAGATATTATCCAAGTAATAAGATATATTGCTCTGGCAGGGGGGTTATAATATTTAGTAGTTCTTATTTGTGGGGTAATATATACTAATTCTATTAATATAAAGTTACCTAAATGGTATAAGACTTAGATACTTGGCACTTTTTCTCGAGGCCATTATGCCTGCAGGGTTTAGGTTTGTGAAAAAGGGGTCCCTGAATGAGAGCAATGCGTTTTTTATCACGGAATTCACACATTGCATGCATACACTAGATACCCCTCCGCCTTCTTTCCCGGCCCTCCCTTCATCTTGCTAGCCAAGTACAGGAAACGTTCGGTGTGCAGGCGCTGGTCGTATTTGCTGTGGACTAACTCGACAGTAAAGACCTTAACTGCCGGGATATTGGAGCTAATCAGCCCCGGTAAGGGGTCCGTCTGATCAATAAGGTAACCCATGTCTCAACGTAGACACATCATTCAAATAATAACCGGCAAGCAATGGAAACACCGCCGAGCTTCGTGCCCCTTGTAAGCCAAGGTGACGAATCGGCGAGGGCTTAGCAAGTGAATCTGTTAAGACCTCGAGGTGCCTAAGATATAGAATCTCAATGACCAAGGAATCAAATGTTGCATACACAGCACACGAGGGTCCAAGCAGGAGCACGCTTGGCCGCTTTAGCCACCTTGTATGTAGGACGCGCCAACCACTTCTCGTGGTCCTATATAGACGCAGTACGCACATGCGAGACATAAGACTTGGCAATAGGCATGCATTTGAGGAGACTAGGACCAGACAGGTGACGCATCGGTTTGCGCGGGCGTTGACCATTTGTTCCACCTCCAACTCCTTTTCAGGCTTGTGAGGAGATGCTGCTGCTATATTATCTGATTCCATTACCAGATTTAACTCTGTATCTTATTTCGAACACTGTATATTTACTGGACTATTATATAAAGCCAAGACCCAATATGATATATATAAGAAGAAGTAGTATTACTATTTTATCAAGACTTAACTATGCATAACAAGAAATAAACCCTCTCTACTAGAACTAAAGTAAGTTTATCTGCCAATATTAACTTATCTGCTAGGCTTGTACTTACTTATAGTAATTATTATATAGTATAGTATTATTATCTTATACTTTATCTATAACTATACTACCAACCCTTTTCCAAGAGCTTAATAACTAATTTATGCTTACAGGACACTGCTAGTATTAACTATCCAGGTTAGTAATATACCATGATAGTTAATTAGTAGGTAGGATCTTACCTAGTTACTTCATAGTATTTATATCCACTATATAAATCTTTAAGAATATATTTTTATTCTTCCTTTTCTTTATCTCCAGGTTAGTCATGGTAGCCATGTATAGTTAGATATCATGTAAGACTGGTAGGTCTCGTAGGGATGGGCCGGGGCAGGCACCACCTGGTAGGTGGTCGCAAGCTGTATGGTGGGAAAGCGCTGCACATTCCGGAACGTGTACGTGTCGTCATTGACCATTAGGGTCACGGTCCTCCAATCAGCCGGCGCGGCACGAGGCCAGAGACGGAAACGCGGCTCGAGATTTGCGGGCACCGCGAGGTTCAACCCACGGTGCGCCGCGGGGACCGGGCAGGGGGGAAACAGCCGGACCGGCACACCCACGTGCTGGGAAGACATGATCCTACCCACGAGAACGAGACGGGTTAGCAAATGCACCCACGAGCGAGCGAGTTGTGAATACTCACAAAGTGAAGCCATTAAGACACTGTGCACAAATATATTGCCTTTCTAGATATTATGCTTAACTAATAATCTGCATTCTTTAGGGTTTAAGTTACAAACAAATATATTAAGCTCTCTAGTCTATAGGCGCAGGAAGCCATGGGAGTTAGCCTTTAGTACAATAATATTATTCTAGAGGTATTAAATATTTTTGGTCTTCTATTAAGAGTCTGTTGGAGGTTTTAAAACTATTCTTTAATTTATAACAACTAGTCTCTAAACCCATTAAGCAGACCAAATCCAGGCTTATTTGCTATTATAAGTCCAAATTGCATTGTTCAGAGGCTGTTAATCTGTATCTATCCGATAACCGTGTTTGTGAGCATATCTCATTACAACCAGCTTCTGTGTTGGTTGCTTCAAGTAGACACCAGCAAACATGCAACACCATTTATACCCACCTTAAAGATGCAAAAAGTCAAGTACCACGCGTGCAAAGTAGCCTATTGATCCTTTGTAATTATTGTGCTGTTGATGAGCTCTGCGTGCTCAATATGGGTGATCAGGCCCACCTCCAGCCCTCGCAAGGTTCATCCGGCGCCAGGCAGACTAGACCCATCGTACAAGACGACGTCCTCAGCGAACACTTACACAACGCCGGCCCCTCCCTTGACGCTCCTTTTAGGACTAGACTATGCCTGGACGACAATCGCCTGTGTAGGCTGATGATGGTCTGTGTACACATGAACTAGCTCCTCGCCAAGCCACGGCGAGTGAGTAAATGATAGGGCTACCGACCACATGTCGGATGATGGGTATGGACTTCCCGCCCCTTCCCGTCAAATGACCTACCTAGGGTACTATACTGTCATTTCTGTCTATACCAATAGGTGCAAGACAGCCATCTTTGCCTTGTTTTATTATGCTCTTAATGACGCAGTGCCTTGAGAAAACTGAGCTCCCAGTCTCCAAATACGTCTTGTGCGTTGTGACAACGCCATGGCAGGAATTGGAGGTCTCTCCATAACCTACCGTTCCTAGAAAGATTAAGGCAGATACCATTACCTATACTCCTTAGCTGATCCTGGCCACTAGGTAGCGTGTAGAATTGGGCCTGTAGCATAATTGCTACTATCTCATACACCTCTTGTGTATGTGTTATGTCGCTTCTTGCCCGTAATATATTAGCCAAAAACTGGCTTGCAGCATCATCCCACTTTCTTTGTTTGCAGGAAAGAGCCAGCTGTTTGACCCATATGTTTGGCTTCAAGGAAGATAACCCTGTGCATTCGGTTCAAAATGGGTGCACCGTATGTAGTGCTGCCCCTGCTTGTAGATGGTAGGTATCGCGACCACTAAAGTTCAATATTCGAGCCGAGAGAACTGTTTGTTGCTCAGACTGCAGTGCAGTAGGCTATTTAGGATGGTCCATATGATCCCTCCGCGCCACGTGGAGCAGCTTGTTTACTAGCCTGTAAATTGGTGTCCACCTCGGCCAGGCGAGCCTGCGCACCACCGACTCGTCACCGTAAAAAAACATAACCGACGCGTCAAAGAAACTATAAAATGACTGCCTAGCCGTGCTCCAGGACAAATGACAGAGATCACCCGGCTTCAGGCGCAAAAGCCTTGCCTATTGAAAGGCTACTCAGGCTTAAAGATAGTCCAGGTTTTCCCAATTGCGCTAAGCCTAGACTAAACTGGCAATTGATAGAGAAAGTATACCAAGAAAAGGAAGCTTTGGGGTCCCTGAGAGTCTCGAGCCTTTAAAAGACAGTAATATAGTCAAGATCGTTGAGGGTCTTGCTCAACCCTGTTTTCAACAACCTCCCCGTCCCTAACGCGTGAAGAGTTTGGGCAAGCCGGTAGTGGCAATCAAGGAGATCAGAATGCGGGCGCGGTACGGAGATTCTGATAAGCTGCCTGTATCATGTATAGGAAACAAGTAAGCACCACTGTGGTTACAATATAAACACAAGATTTCTCATCCAATAATTCTTCGCAAAGAAGCATCTCGGATTTTGGAAGCCATAGTCACAACAAAGTACGGTAGGGCCTGTTTAGATAGTACCTCAAAATACCACCTAAAACGGTGGCAATCCATTCACAAGACGTGAGCCGACAAGCGTAGTGATTGTGGTGTCTTGCCCCGGCATACAACTGCTCTTAGGTGTGGACTGAACATAGGTAGTCGACATCGCCGGTCGCCCTTCTCGATGAAAGTCAAGCTGGATCTTAATAAATAGCCCCTAGGTCAGATCACCCAGGATCATTCGGATAGCAATCCATAGGATAAGCGACGCCCAGCCCCTTTGGGGCTTTCAGAGGTTAGCAGGGGCCTAATATTGCCCTTGGAGTATGCTCGGCTGTAGAAGACCTCATGTTGTACTGATGTTATTCCTTCGCGAGTACTATGAAAGTGAGGGCTATGAGGAGAATTCCTTTTTTAAGGTTCGTGTAAACCCCTCCCTACCTACCACGGCATGTAACAATGCGGTTGACATGGGATGCTGAAAAGTACATCTACGTCAACGGTACTGTGACTTTGCACATAGAACTGGGAGCATAATGAACTGTAGTCTGTCTTCCACTGGGGCTGGTCTTCTATATCCTTTCCACAGTACTTTCACGGTCTATTCATCAAGCTTCGTGACCATATTAACAACCAAAATATTAGTCTTGTGAAGACTCTCGCCCACATAGGACTCTCTTTCAACCGAGAACTTTGTAGGATGTCCGCACTGGATGTAGTGTAGTAGTGTATTGCCCTAGAGATGGGACATATTATTTTCGCAGGGGCTTGTGGTGCTTAGTGGACCTTGTCCACGGGGCCCCATGCCCTGATTTTGTTGATATAAAGTTGACTCTCCATAGACTTGAGTCCTGTATTGCCAGAGGAAAATTTGAACAATGTCTTGGTATCCCACAGGAGAGTCTAAAATAGAGGCTTAAAGATGATATCCAGTTAACGTGACAGGATATCCTAATGCACTGGCCCGACGAGGGAGCGAAAGCAGGAGATGTGACCCCTGAGAGACTGCTGCTCTTTTACTGATCTATGTTAAGTATTTGCCGTCTAATTGAATTTGGCGCAGCGGAAGCAGAACATATAGTGGAATTGATAGAGCTTTGGCCGCTGCACCAGTGACATAAATGAAGCACTTGCGCTTTACATAGGTAGTATACGGCCTACATGAAGACATGCATGGAAGGCTCCGTACACACATTGGAAGTGGCTTTAGGTTGACTGGAGCAAACACAACCCAGCGCAGAGCCTCGAAGGGCAAGCGTCTGCAATCATATTCACACATATTACACTGCTGAATGCTGAATCATCACTGTACTTGTCCCATGCAAAAGAGTACCCTCATTCTTTCATCCTTCCTCTTTGCATATTGGAGTTCACACAAGCATATTAGCAGGTGAATTTAGGAGTATCCTTCAGAGTTAGAGATAATACCCATAAAGATACCACGTCTACACACTCCTATTTATTCACCCGCAACACCCACATTAGGTGTCGAAGATGTATTGTTTTGTTTATCTTAGTAAAGAATGTCTTGGTTTTGTAAGCAAAAGCCTAGGTCTTTCAGCACAAAAGAATATGAGCTTGCTGCTACAAATATATACTATTGGTATTGTTAAGGCACGGCCTGCTTGGGATCTTGCATGGTTCTGATTTCCACGCCCATTTATAACCATGCTTTCCCAAGTCAACCTGTAATGCCCATTTGAATAGGACCAATTGCCGCCCACTCACTTGCCCTTCCCGTTCCTTCTCCAACGTGGCAAGACCATGTTCACCGTTGTGCCCGGCGAGGACACCTTGGCGCGCTCTGGCTAGGGCGACTTGCGCATTGCTAATCTTGACAAGCAGGGCGGGGTACGATGAAAGACAGCAATATTGAATTGTTGCAAGTATTGAGATGCTCTTATCAGTCTCAAATTAAGGTGTTCTGTGGCTACTAATTCAGCGGGGCGTGCCCAGAAATATCAGCAGTAGCTGCATGGTCACTGTAGATAATGCAGGGGAAGTTCCTCAGAGCCACTTCTATAAGGTGTCGAACTTTCCGTACCACCCATATCAAGCATGATGTTTCCAGTTCAGTTGACCACATCAGCGACGTTACAGGTGTATCTAGTTCACAGACTCGTGGTAGGCCCAGAAACGACACCCAGACCTGTCCAACTCTCTTCAGTATTCACGCATTCTCTGGGCCTTGTATATTCTCTCCAGGTCTTTTGGTAAAGCTCTTGAGTTGCCCCTGAACGAGGAGTCTGAAGGCACCGTAGATACTTGGTAGCATGGTGTGTATCTATCCATGCAGTCGTCTGAAGATACGGGCTATGCCGCCATTGTTGTATAGTGACACCCGACCCAGTATGCCATGGGAACGTTGTTGTTGGCAGAATGGCATACCCCCCCGCCGTAGCCGTTTGATCTGTCACATACCGAAACCCTTCCTTCACCAAGGAGGGTTTTGGTATATTCATACTCTATAAGCGTGGGATTGGGATAAACCAGAGCCGACGGTGGTTAGACTTTTAGCTTTGAGAACCACTACACCAGCTGCCGTCTCATCCTGGGCATATTCGATTGAATAATTCATGTCCCCAACTAGTATCCTCGCCATTCAACCTGTCATTATAGGTGGGCCACAGCACATATTTCCACTGAAGCGCAATCCCAGCATCGCACATCCTTGCCAAATCCTTGAGACATCTATTTTACCTCGTAGCTCTTGATTTGTTGTATCTCTTGTTCCCTATACAAAGATGGCGAATGCGTTGTACCAAGAAGTTGGTGTGGACGGTAGGAAGCAAGGTGGATAGGAACAATATAAAAACAAATACTAGTTACAAGTCTCCTGTCCAAGCCATGACAATTATTATGTAAAAGCCATCCAGGTCCTATCAGGTACCTTTGGGATATGACGGGGTCATAACTGTCAGACAGGTTTTTGAAATAGGTAGGCATGGGAGGATTAGTATTAGAAGAGTAGGGGAAAAAAACATCAGTAGAAAGCAGAAATAAAGAGAAGCTTGACACCACAACAGACCAACACAGGAACAAGACTGAAACAGGAGAGTTATTCTTGCTGGTAACATTATATGTATGCCCAATGGTCTGTATCCTATGAAGCGAGTTTGCGCCTACTCTGCCACTGAGCACTCCTTAGGAGCCTCGTGTCCCAACCAAACCATAACGAGGCTTCAAGAAGAGATGGAGATGATATGACGACGAGGTACTCTTTCCTTACCTCATTCGGGGTTCGCAAGAACAGCCTTTCAGAGCTAATGATAAAAGCGGCGCCCTGAACAACCATCCTCCCTTCCTCGTCTCTCATGATAGTAACTGTACGCTCGAGGCGACCAATAGCCGTGGATGCCCTTGGCAGGCTTCGGTCGTCCGGCAGGCAAGCAACGACCAACTTAGGACTAGTCTAGCTTAAGTACAGCACATGCGCGGGGTTTCTTCTCGTCGTAAACATCTAGGTAACTTTTATCCTGTGCATTGCGCCCAATCTTTCGCATTGCACGAACTTGCCTTCCCACTGTATTAGTGGTAAGTGGAAGCGGAGGGTCATGGGAGGGGCCATGTCTCACATTTCTCGAAAAAATGACAACTCTGCGACGTACCTAGGGTACAAAAGGCTTGACATAGCACAGAGAAGACTTTCATGCCCAGGGTCTAGTGTGTGATATTGTTTCTACAACCTTCATGCGAGGCCATGCAATTATAGGTTTCTCTGAAGGACAGATATACCCTTGCAGTCCTAAACAGCCTACAGATTTACCCAAAGCCTAACATCCACAATGGCATGATGCGTCTTGAGGTGTTAATGACACAAAGGAGATCTCCTGGGGTGGATTTGCCCCATGAGAGCCATGAGTAGATAACAAGTAGAGAGAATAACAGACCTTGCTCCAGCCCAGTTGCATCAACTTAATCCATAGGTTCTCTAGAAACTCCGAGCCCGCCTGCAAGCTGAAAGGCAGCCAGGTTATTGTTGCACAGCAACTAAGTTATATTATACTGAATATAGGGCTTTCTTCCAGACACTAGACATTGTTATACAAGTAAGTAACTTGTATCCTACCCTGGCGTAGTTGTATAGGGCCCATCCCTAAGCCCAAACACCCGAGGGGAGTTCTATGATGAGGCGTGTAAGTGTTTTAGCATCAGGTAGTGGGTTCAAGTATCAACTAGAAGACCTCTTGGCACCTTGCATAAGTGGTTCTTCCTGTCAGTCAGTCCAAGAAGCTTTTTTACACTTTCCGCGATAGCCGCCCGAGACACAGATTAGGAAGGCAAGGGAGCCCCCATAAAAGCTGTCAAGGATGCCACGACAGGACTGATACTTATAATTTAAAGGCACACAGGTACTGGCACAAGTAATAAGTATAGCCTTATAGGTCTAAGCTTATTTTTTTCTGTTTCCAGAGGAAGAAATCAATTACTTTTTATCAGTAAATTACTATCATACTTCGGCAACCTTTCTAGGTTATCAATAATAAAAAAGCTAAGAAAAATAAAAGGTAAGGATCATGTTATTAAACTCAACCTGGACGGCATTAAGAAAGTCTGCCAGTAGAGGTTTTTAACACCCCTTATTATGAAACTTTCTGGCAATGTGTGAAAGTTAAATTACCATAACCAAGCCTTGTAAACAATCTTTATCAAACCCCTATAAAAACCCTACAAAGATCCTTGATTTTGTATTAAACACGCCTCCACCTAGGTCTTTCTGGTGTACACATAATCAGAAGATGAGAGAAGGCACCTGGCATTTCAGATAGCAATGTCTAGCCAATAATAGCATCAGCCGTACAGGCAATTATTGCACTTCTGCCTAGTTGGACACGCTTCACTAGTAGGTTACTGCCAGCATACCCAGCAAACTGGATGTGTCGTTGCACCATTGTAAAAGTTAACACCTTTCACAGCTAGAAAGGAGCTCAAGGCCTTTTCATGGGACAAGGCCACAGAGCATTGCAAGGTGAGTAGGACTTACTCTGTTCTTCTGCTTTTATGGTCCTTTGTTCAAATGTGTGCCTTAAATGCAATTCGCGATTGAATGTGTTCTGCATAAGGGCAGACATAGTCTCCCAGTTTCAAGTCATGGAAACATTTTGAGAAATGTCGTTAGAGCTCTTGAACTCTTCAACTGAGGACAACTGGGAGTCTACACCCGCAGAGAACCCGATGTAATAACCATTCGTATGTTATACCGTCGGTGATATATTGCGTGCTTTTTCCATCCTTGCTCCACCTTTGCCGGGCTTCTGGCGGCCATTTGCAATGTGACCAGACGCCGTCACAGACTCCCCTAGATCTCCTGGGCCGGGGTTAGGATAACCTGGGTACCACATTGTGTAGCCTTTTTGCAATGGCTTCCTGAACAGTTTCCCGCGTGTTCTGGCCAGCGTCCACCCTGTACATGTTGGGTCCATTCCAAGTTGTTTCCCAAATGACCAAACTTAATAACAGTCACGATGGCTTTATGCGAAGTCCCATAGCAAAAGGCAATTCCTTATAGTCACTCCAAGCCTGCATATTGCTGGTCAATGAATTTGGGTTGGTGACACAGAGAAACCCAGCTGCTGAGGTTGTCACTCAGCTGGCATGCGACGTTCTCGTGCGCCCACTCCAAGAGCTTCTTGGAAAATTAGGCTCCGGCCAGTGACCGTCACAGGACCATAAGTATAGAACTTCACGGCGGCATTTATCGCAAGCGCGCCGTAGAGAGTAACTGCATGGCCCCTCAGCTAGCGCTGCAGCTGGGCCATCTATCAAGACCCTCCAGATTAAGGTACCTCATGCTGTGATCTCGCTCTGTTTGCCTTTCAGTATATGAAGATACTAGTTCCACGCATACCTCAGTACCTTGCTACGTACTACACCTTACAAGCCTTGAGCCTTCTCAAGGGACCTCACATTTATAGCATAGAGTCGTCATCCAAAAACTAATTCCAATACACAATTCAGGCCTAGCCATGGGAACACAAATTCGCACATGCGGCCGGTGAGCTGTGCCGTTGGTCGACTTGCTCTTTCCCAGAATCAAGGCCCTGGGTTAACATTCGCAAGGGTAGCGTAATGACCCGCATGGCCTTTATTTGCCTTTGTGCTGTTCGACGTAATGTTTGAGAAAGGGCTTGGTTCTTGTCTCTGATAGCAACAGGTCCCATCATTGCACGGTATTGTTCAGCTTAAATGCACCGGCCAGCTTCGGTATCGAACCCTTCACGTGCTCAAGATGGAACTGTTGCGCATATGGCCGTTCTGCTTATCTTTAAGTAAATAGCTAATACAAGCTTCTATTCCTGTCCACTTCCTATCAAGCCCTAAAGCGGTGCAAGGTTCCATTTGCTGTTGAACTGATTAAATGCAGTAAGACTGAAAAAGTAACTACAGGTTTGCCTGCTTTGTTCCCTATTTAGCTATGGTATGCTAGCAACATTGACATGGCACAAGTAAACACCCATCTGATTTGGCTTGTAGGTAACGTGTGAAAGGGCCTTGTCATCGGCTGGCTCAATACCAGGCTTATTGAGAAACATCTGGAATAAAGGAGGGATCGTCTCTAATAAAAGCCTAGTTATAATATCTACAGTAAAATAGCAAGCTAGGCCTATTAACCCATGATGTTGTCTCATCCTTGATAAATCCAATCATTTTGTCTGCGGCCTTGTCAATCGGGTCCTCTTATTTGATGCCTTTGGCGTCGGATCTTGTGTGTTTGTTGGATCTTGCATCAAGCTTGGAGTTTTATCCTGCGTCCTACGCGATGAAGGTTGAAGAAGCTGCCACCAAGTCTGGGACCGGAACATCCCAGTTAAGGTATGACATGTCTATCACTGTATCAAAAGCATTTCTGCTGGAAGTGTTCATTGGGGAAGCTTGGATAGGGCCGGGTTGCTGGGCACCGGCGATGCACTGCGCTTCCCTGTCTTAGTCTTGGCCTTTCCCTTTTTATTATTCTCTGTATTGCAGCCCTATATTGCCTCTAATTAGATTTTATGGTTGTTAGCTAAAATATACTAGGCATTTAGATAAGTTTAGGTATTAATATACTGGTTCTCAGGGTGTCAAAATAGGCTGTCCCCTAGTTTAGAATTGCCCTTATACTAGGGGTCTAAGGAGCCAACCTAGTGGCATAGGACACTAGCACATCTATATCAGCAAGCCAGAGAAATGCCCATAAGCCACCAGAAGCAGTAGCAGTGGTGCAGGGGTTGGTATTATTGAGCCTGCAGAGAGAAGCAGGGTGGCACTACAAGGGGACAGAGAAGTGCTGAACCCAGAAACAACATTTGTAGCTCCTGGAATAAGAGACTTGGTCCTTGCTGCTGTCAGCTTGGTAACCGAGAAACCAGCTAGAATATTTATATTCTTAGTATACTATAAGCTATAATCAGCAATCATGCGCCTGAGAGCCTAAGACAACCTTAGTACTTACCAAAACCTCCCTAAAGTTGATCAAGGGAAGGAAAACTTCTTCCTTCCCCCAGTAGGAAGCAAGGGAGGGGGTTGAGGGTCCGCGTTGTGCCAAGTGGTTCTGACAACGAGCGTAAAAAGTACAGGCCAAGTAGCCACTTGCTTGTCGCCTAGAGGATTAGTATGCAGCAAAATATCTTCAAACTCCGGTGTCCATCCGTCAATCCCATTTGGTGGTATCAGAAAACCTGATCTGTGATGAAACTGGAAGAGCAACCAATGCTTCAAGGTAATATGAAGGCCATGTTTACTGGCTGTTGGGATTGTTCTGACCTAGGCCGTCCTTCCCCGTTGAAAAGGTGCGGGGGAAGGCTCTGGGTTCTATAAGTAGTTAGCAGGCACTTGGCTAGCACTCAAGATACACATACTTTGCCTTTGTCTACAGTGTGGGCAGTGGTGGGAGAGGGTCTGCAGGGGAAGAGATGTCAACAACGGTAAGCAGTTAGCAAGCAGTTGTTCAGCAGTCACTGAGTACTCACAGTTGCCTTAGAACAGTCTTATACCGGCAGAAGCATTCTCCATACTAGAGGTCAGAAATAAAGCCATCCTTGTCCTACCAGCACTTGGCCAGCACTCAGAGTGAAGGGCACAGGGAAGTGGTGATTGGATTAAGATTTGGCCAAGCACTTGGCTAGCGCTTGGGATATACATACCTTTCCTTTGTTGATGCTCGGGGAGGGGGAGGGGCAGGGCTCAACGTTGCGGACAGGTTGCTATACGCCAACAACAATATGTGCGGACTCCTCCCCAGCAAGAAGAGCAGCAGGCTGTGGGCCCTGTGCTGTAGTAATCTGGTACCTAGCCTGTTTAGAGCTTTTATACACTGCCTTAAGAGCAGTACTAGCTAGAATATTTTAGGTACCTTGTATATATATAGCAAGCATGGTAGTAAGAATATTTTATATTCATACTTCTAGGCCTGCTTTAATTATAAGATAGTCCTTACTAACCTGCCTTGCCACTACACAGTGCTAATACTTCCCAACAGGGAGATATATATATATTACGGTGCAGGACACCTTGCCGACCACCCTGGTGGCAGGGCAACAATAAAATATGCACAACATGCACCAGAGACACTACAGCTAGGCCAGGTCAACAGCCAGTGTAGGGAGCAGCATATTTTGCGGCGCCATAGCAGGGCATGGCGGCAGCGGCAATGGAACGCGGACTTTGACGATTTGGAGGCGGGGGCGACCGACGGGACGGTGTAAAATGAAACTAATCCAGTATACTAAACAATAGTATATAGGATACAGTGAATAACCTATGATAATGAATGATGATTGTGTAGAATAATAACTGATCAAATTAATAAGAGAATAACTAAACTAACAATAAATAGGAAAGGTTAAGAATCTCTACCTATTATATGGTCTCTATATAATTTTCTATACTATTT
>RHLP01000190.1:0-16051 GCA_003719405.1 Aspergillus incahuasiensis | reverse complement strand
CTTTAATTTCTACTAATTTTAGTAAGATATTGCAATATATTAGTAGAGTTGTGGGTAGTTAAAAAAAGTCATAGAGTTTTTGTGTTCCGCGAAACACAGGAAGTATACACAGACTTTTGACCCCTGTTGTAGTATAGGGCCCAGGTAATAATGGTCACAACAATCAGGTTTCCCAGACTACTAATAAACAGGGTGGTATACCACCCAAATCACACAGGGAGGGTTATTGGCAAAATGGTTGAGGAGATAAGGCACACCGACATCACCCTAGTAAGACTTAGCAATGGTGTCACCTCTGGAGGTTTCCGCGGTGGAATAGGTGTTGGAACCTTGCCCCTGCACAGGCAGAAAGCCTCTAACTAGCCCTAAGTCCGGAGAGTGAATGATAATCTTTACATGGACAATCAGGGCTCGCCCTGCTTTCGCAGAAACCATGCTTGGAGGGGTTGCCTAGAAGTGTAACAGGTGCTTGTAAGAATCAAGCAAGTGCTTGCTACGAGCGCACGCATGGTACAACTGACAAGCAGACGCTGGTTAGTTTATTGGCCATAGGACCGTGGAGATTTCAAAGATTAGCAAACGCTGCAGCAAGGTGGCAAACTTGTTTTTAAAGCCTCATGAGGTCTCTTGCAGTACTGGTAAGATGTTAATAGAGAATTCTAGCCCTTTCCTTGAGGTATGATATGAAAACGGAAAACTGGTCCCACTGCCGCAATAAAATATACGGACTTTACTCACCTGGGCACAGAACATAGTTCAACGGTTACTTTACGGACAAACTACACCAATGACCCCTTTTGTATGCAATTGGGGGCCACAGTCATGGCTGATTGGGTTGTTATTAGAGAAGTGGATAGTATTGTGGTTGCACTTGCATTGCACTTTTAGGAAACCGATTTGAATTCATTCCTAGGGCTATGGAAAGTCAGATATTCAACTTCTATTTCTACTCTCACTGGTGGCAGGGTAGCGGAGGACTCAACTTGAAGCAAGGAGATCCTCTGTGTCTGAAAAACCTTGCTTGCTGGTGTTTCAATAGACGAGTTTACCGATGCTATGCTTTAGTTTAAACTTCTGATGTTGTTTCGGGCACATGTCTTTGTCTCAGACTTGAAGTATGAACCTAGGATGTCGTTTGCGTCAGGATGGGCCTAATAGCGGACAGCAAGGTTAAATTAAAACTCGGTATCTCTCCTATTACTCTACTCACTACATGACATTGGCTCTCAAGATCTATGCCGCAGGCTTCTGAGACAAGGTCACTAGGTTTTATGGGAGAGCAAGAGGTGGTGCTAGAGGTGGCAAATAATAATAATAGAGGTAATCTGGATTGTTTTAGTTGTCCGGGTTGTTTTGAGTTGAGTAGCAAGTAAGATTTGCTGAGTGATATGGATAAAGAGTTACTGTGCCTGGGAACCCCCAGGTAGATTAAGGGCTGTTTTTCCCTTTTTTTTTATTGTTTTTAGTTGCGTCTGCTTACGGGGCTGGGCCCCAGGAAATTCAACTGGGTCTGTTCACTCCGCTGCCTAATGATCTCCCATTACACCATTCTTTCTTGTTTGAAGCCGACCGAGTTGCAACTGTACTTTCAGCGTTTGGATGGCAAGCTCCTACTTTCATGATGGGCTCATGTCCGAAGATAAAGATGACTTGTAGGGCTGATGCGCCAAAGGTCTTTGTCTGCCGGGCTGTCGCATTGTCTTCTGCTATTGCCGATTGGAAGCACATGGTTCGAGCCAAAGAGGTCACAAATAACGGCGCGTGGAGGGGTTACATGTAGTATAGGTTCGGGTGTATAAAACAAAGGACTTTCAGAGAACGCCCAAATACTCAGGCTTGGGTTTTTACTGTTGTAAAGATACCGTGGAGGTAAAGAGGTCCAAGGAAGAGACCCTCGGAACGGGATATCGTTACATCATAGGAAAGAGAATGCCTTAGACTCAGGAGCTATTATCATAATCACTCTACTTAACTGTATAGTATACTTTAAGAAATATATTTAGATTTTACTGACTAAGACTGTTACCTAGACTATTATCTTACAGAGTACAGCTTATTACTATTCAATGTTTACATCAAACTCATTGAATAGGCAGTAAGTACCACAAATATTATATGATACAAACAGAATTCTGAGGCCGGGGGCATAGAATCCGAGACATAAAGAGGTGGAGCTTGCTGCATGCCTCTGTCATGGCACCGGCAATTTACTGTGATAGGGCACGGAACTAGAGAGACCCATACGCAAGATGGCCTCTGGTGCTTATGTTAAGCCATGAGCTGTAGTTAGGGCTATGGTCACCACCCAGAGTACTGCCCGCGTTATTACTGCTACTGTTGTCGAAAGCGACACCGCTTACTCTGAAGCTGTCCGCGTCCAGGCTGTCACTCCTAGGGTCCACGGCAATATTTTCTGTTTGTGGATGCTACCAAGACGGGATGTACTAACTCTGCAGGAACATGGGCGTTGTGCGCACCTTAAGTGCTTCTGTCTCCCTACCATTTAGAACCCTCCTGTTCTATAAAAAACAAGGCTAGTGCACCAGCAGCAAATAAAATTGTCTATACTGCATGTTGTAAATAATAAGCCATTTTACAGGCCTACTCAAAGAGCGCAGTTTATGGTGGAAGTAGAACTAAGGCTAAGTTGTCAGTAAAGTTGGTCATTAAAGACGCCTGACAAGGCAATATATAGGGATCATGTCTTTGCATGAAGTTCTGACTGCAGAGTAATAGGTGTCTTCAGATATAGAGCCTACTAGTAGTAAGGGCTAGGTATATATCATGCCCTAGATACAACCCCAAGGACCAAATATACCAGTTTATAGATCCAGACTTCACAATGAGACCTATAAATTATAGACGGTGCGATGTAACTAGCATTTACCTTAATACCGACTAATCAAGCAAAGCGAACCATGTCATCCTGAAACAAGCCACACAAATGGTAGCACATGATGTGCCCGCCTGCGCCTTGTTTGTACATAATTTGACCTGCAGGGGAAGGAGCATGATGGTATCCTAAGTACATATGAGTGCGCCTGATATGTCTATCTTTACACGGGACGTCGGAAAACCACGCCGAAACGGTTGCCGAGTCCTTCAAATATCTCCAGCATGACTTGGATGACGGGCTGTTACACGTCCGTTGGAGATACTATGAACTGGACGCTCTATCTACAAGAGAATCTCAGCAGGTATGGACGCAAAAACTGGTGATTTTAACAGGAACAGAAGCCGATCAGCCCTGAAGGCCCCAAAACCGACAACTCCAAGGCTGGCACCTTCAAGAAGTCAGTTCCATGCCCAGTATGGCTCCTACCAGTCCAGAACCAGCAGAATTCACTTTTCTATTAGTGGCATGTTTGAGTTCCATGGCTCATAGATGACAACGAGCGTCGGTCAGTCATGATTGAAGGTTCAAAAAAGGAATGGCTGGCTCAGATCGCACAAGTCAAGGAGGTCTATAGCCAGAAAGAGCTTCACCGGGATGCCAATGAAACTTGCCAAACTACACTACAGATCTACAACTATCTGCATGTATTTGCTGCCTCCCTGGGGAGACTTTCTTGATCTGGGGAATCTATGTGCTGCTGCTGAAGGGCCTTATAATCTACTTATATGAATCAGTTACACGATACGAATGAGCCCTACATGGGTACCAAAAGCTTACACTCAAGGACCCAATAAATATAGCAAAGCCTATTGAGTTCACCATTTGCCTCAGCTACAATAATGACACACCGCCGTTTAATATGTACGTCAAGCTGCTGAACAAGCTGCTTTTAGAGCTGGAGAGAAAGACTCCCATAAGCGGCCGCCGACATGTTCTTGATGTTCATTGGATTTGGACACCACCAGAGGTTGCCCCGTTCTAGCACTAAACCAGTAATCTTCCCCATTCCATGTCTTTTGTAATCCTGCGCTGGCTATGCCCTAAGTTATCCTGGCCCTCCCCTTCACTCAGTCTACGCGCCGCGGGCTATTAATTCATCGGCTTGGTGAGAAACGAGTCATCTTTCAGACTGACCGGAATCTAGCAAATACAGGATGTTCTTTTATTCTCTACTCCGGCTTCTACAAATAGCAAGGACAAGTATATACTGGAAGCAAACTACCCTACTCAAGCCCTTTGCGGTGTTGCCCATGTAACATAAAAACACGCGTGCACTATTATACTGGTATACCCTTGTCCACTTAATTCAATTAAATGGACTCATGCAAGGATTACCAGGAAGCTGGGAAGTTATAAGTATGCTTAAGGATCAACAATGAAATTTTCATAGTGTGTTTAGATTTAGAAAGATATACATATGCGCACAGGCAAAGTAAAGCAAAGCTTGCTGGAGAGCCGACCCTGAACTACTGTTTCGTCTCTGATTGCCAGGCGGAATGAAGGGCAAACATAACCTCAAATCCTTGCTGAGAGGCTTGGTGGCGCAATCGGATACAAGTGAGCTTGAAGATAAGCCTGAGTCAGGGGCTTACATCTAAACAAGACATCCTGGCAGGCTGGCTCCGGTGTGACTTTGCAAGTATGTACTGCTAGTATCTTTAGATTCCTAATCTTGCTTTGCTCATGCAGCAGGAGCTGGTGCCGCTGCACCCATGCGGGCCGGGCCTTTACTGAAGCCACTATAATGTGGGCGGGGCCACTAGGGCCAGCAGTATATCCGGGGGGTGTAAGACAGCAAAGAATCTTGATAACACAAAACTTAAATTACCATGGAAACCAGATAACTGTTTCAAGACCACCGTTGAGTTCCCAAGATTAAGCACACCCGTGGCACTCAAACTACGAGAATTCGCCCGAGCCGGCGTTACGGTATCAGCCTTCGGCCTGGAATGAAGGCAAGAACCAAATGCGACGTTATCTTGGACGACTGGTCATAGAAAACCGGGCAAGAACACGTAAACATCATGGCATTGTTGCCATAGGCCAAATGGCCAGGTTCTATAGGTGGTGCACAGGAAGAGGCAATATTAAATATATCCATGATGTTTAGAGCCGCAGTACTTCATGTCCTGAGGGACCGGGTTATAATCTGCAAATACCTAACAACCATTAAAAGTGATCAGTAGATGTCGGAAGTAGTTCGGGGCTATCAGAACTAATATGTGACTTTTCATATTTCTGTACAAGTAGTTATTCTAAAGTTCAAGATATATTTAACCACTCGGCAAAGGGAGAGGCCCCATCAAGTGATCCAACTGCTTCAAACCCATTTTTGGAGCTTATGGACAAGCAATGGACGCTGAACTGCTTTTGTTCATTGGCTGGTGCAGCATGGGTGTACGGGCATGAGGAGGACCCTGATATCTTATGGCCGAAGAGCTGGGGCCTCTCTTGGTGGTCGATTATGATGTAGATAGCAACACAGCCATACCAGGGCCAGCCCACCGAGCTTTTGGCACTGAGACCTTGACATGAGCTAGGTCTTCCAGATCAAGTCTTTTGCATCATGGTATATATGGCAGCCGTATCAATTGAGCTGAGGATTTAAAGAGGTCGAGACAAAGATAGTTCCGGCAGGGGGCGTAGACCTTGTCCCAATCATCCAGAAATCCGCGCAGTTACCTGGGACTATTGAGTTCATTCAATATATAGCTGAGAGTCAGTTGGTCTCAAAGTCTTTGCTCAGTCGGACTAAATAGCACAGTATACAAATCCGTTGCGCAGTGGGGTCAGTTCAGCGCTCGCACTACGGAAACCCCTTTTATCCTTCTACTATATACCCATGTCATCAACCACTCGAAAACATGGAGCCTGTTAAGAAAAAAAGAAAAATCACAAGCAAGTGCCTCCATGTACCTGGCTTCAAAATCCCTTGCATGCTCTATGAATTTAACATGTTGCTGAACAAAGCTGGACAATTGAAATACAGCCTCTCAAATAATGACTCTATTTCCTCCATGACCACCACCCATACTATAAGGATATAGTAATTGATGGCGGTATTCTGTAACGATTGCCAGAGGGCCGTGTAGTTGAATATATTTGCCACTCCTGGCTTTCATATACAAACATCATAATGGATCTGCCTGGATCATTTCCTCTCCCCACTGCCCCGCGCACATCATCAAAAGAGGGGGATGCTCTTCCGTGGGTCAGAGGACACGGAAGGAGTGTTGAG
Source organism: Aspergillus incahuasiensis (assembly GCA_003719405.1). Lineage (NCBI taxonomy): Eukaryota > Fungi > Ascomycota > Eurotiomycetes > Eurotiales > Aspergillaceae > Aspergillus > Aspergillus incahuasiensis. Next base: position 9,917 of record RHLP01000190.1, on the reverse strand, counting down.
CATTGAGGATTACTAGTCACCCAATCCAGAGAAATTTCTTGCTACCAATTACTTTAAAGCAGTGCTGAAGTACTCTACTTCACAGGGTAAGCTACATGAACTGCCCAACCATCACAATGTGTCTTGAGACAAATGCTCCGTGTGGCAATTATAGTTAGGAGGCTTAAGATTCCAGCTGAGAGAGTATAGCAGCGGCGACTCCATTTGCAATAGTGTTAATGGAAAGATTTTTAGTGATTATAAATAGAAAATAGCAGCAAACAAAGATCATTCTGGTGCTATCTCTTACTTCTCTTCTGTCTCTACCTTATTCCCTTGCCTCTTTTCTATAACTAATCTCTACTCATTTAGTCATGCGTCACCATGTAAAGACCCATAAAATAGTTGTCGCCGTACTATACTTAAAAGTGCCCTGGTATATGAAGTCCGTGCATACTTAGATATGTAACTGTGGTGAAGCCGCGGAGACTCCGTTTCAAGTCTGGCAAGGGAAAGCTCATGCGAGGTAGTACGAGCCTATGTGATTAACCCTCAAAAGGGCATCTATTCCTGTTCCACTTAAACGTGACGCCCTGGCCATGTTGTTGATCAAAGCACAGGCAGCCGTCCAGTTCACCCTATATGATGGATCGTGATGGAAGACCAAATCGGCAAAAACCAGTTCCTCTTAAGGCCTTGTATGCGAAGAAAATTATAATGGTAGTTAGGTCAGCGCACTACCATGGCTCCTTATTGAACACATGCGCAAATAATCTTGTTTCATATCCTGCATATAACAGCTCTATGGACTATTGATATTAGGATATGGCATCCCATTCTTGAACGCCAATGCAACGGGAAAGCTACTGCTTTATGTATCCTTGATTGTCGCTACGCTTGTTTTGCTCTCCTGTAAAGTAATTGTCGTCATTTGGGCGCTGCTTAAACAATGAACAAAAGGGCCAATTATCATGACCTCTAATGAGCTACCTACACGGTGAATAATGACTGCGAGATAATGTGGCCTTCCACCTCCTTGGTTGCTTAGGTAGGGTATGATTCTATACTGTTTCAGTCACTGAGACGGCAAAGAGAGACTCGCTTGAGGCTCCTAGTAGTATCCTCTAGATTGGGGGAATGGGTTCAGCTGAACCAGATAGATTGCTTAGCCTGGACGGATGGGCGAGATACTCGACAAAGATCCAAACTAGAAAAGTACGCATGGTTTGAGCTGATGATATCTGGCAATCTGATGGCGTTATAGACATTGGCAGTGCTATGGAGTGTTGCCATGCACCAAACACTTCCTTTTCGTCGATGTTAATGTTCTACCAGTGGTTGTGATGATCCTGGAGACAAACTTGGCCCTGACCTGTGGATATGCGCACATGGTTTCATACACTCCACTGCTGCAACCCTATATACCCAGCGGGCACATGACTAAGATCCTTCCTGTACCCTGGTTCTCCAACAACCCTGCTTGGTACAGCAGGCTTATGTATTGAAGGCATACTGTTGGGCTAGCTGGACTAGATATCACAGGCCTTACTTTAGCTACCTCAGTATCACAAAGTACTTGTTCTTCTGTATAGTAGCAGATTTAGTATGGGTCAGATGAATAAATATTGAAACGTACATGGCCCCCTTACACAACAAGGGGGTGTGACATTGCACAAGCGGAACTTTTTCCTGCCATTGGGGGTCGTTGCTCTGTGTTATACTCTAACCAAGCTGCTGGTACGGCGGATTTTCAGATCTATACCACCTCAATGATTAGGCGTTTGCGTTTTCTGGACTGGTTCCGCCAAATGGTATGTAAGCTAAACACCTTTCAACTCATCATGATCACGGGTCCTTGCGCCTTTTTGCAAAGTATTGCTTGCATAACGCCAGCGATCCGGCAAGGCCTGCCGGCTTTACGCTCTTTGCACATCTAGTTGATTCCAATATCTCCTGGGTAGAAGTGGAGAACAAATCTTCCCGGCCAGTGATCATCGGTCGCCGTGCTCGACTGGGTCTCATAAGCGATGCCGACTACGCATTGGCCGCCGAGCTCGACCCGGAGCACGCGTATTTGGCAGCGACTGATCCGGCAGCCCGCGTTTTTTGTTCCGAGACTACTGATCTGAAGAATTTCAAGCCGGATGATTCACAAAAGGCTACTGATGACACCCCGAACGAACCCGTGCTGTGTCAAGCCTTGACTGCGGGAACAGGGGGTAGGGATGCTAATCCTTCTTTTTCTCAGCTGGGTTATGGCGCGTGGTGAGCTTCCTACCTGCTCTTCCCATTTACCTTCCAGGGTTGGCACAATCCACAGACCTCTAAGGTTGATTTTTGTCGGCGACAACAACAATGGAGATGTGGCCCTGCGTTCGGCCGCGGACGAAACCTGGGTCAGCCCGACACGGAGGTGATTGATTATACTTCCCAGCTCTTTGCTCTCTATTTGCACAACCCCCCGCGAGGATAAAGTGTCCCATCTATGGGGCAATATCCTGATATACTACCTCCAGCGCGAATATCCTACAAAGTTCTCGGTTGAAAGAGAGTCCTATGCGGACGGGAGTACCCACAACCTCCATAGTTTGTTAGGCTTATATGGCATGCTGTTTCAATATCTCTTGATTTTTCAGTATGCAGCAACAACATTTAGAGGTGCAGCAAACAGCGAGGAAAGACAAGCCCACCTCTTTTTGCACAGGCCAATATATACAAATCTCCGGTTCCATTAGGATCAACGCCAAGTAGATAGTACATCCTATGGCGGCAGTTGGTGCGGGCTACCTAAGTCCTGTACCTCGGGTATCGAATACAAGGCTATTCATAAGTAACAGCCATTTTGCCTCTCTCCTATATTTACCTTTGCCTGCAGGTGCATCATCGTCCACGTACACATCGATATTACCCTTTGCCATACCTGTGAAAAACTCCATGTTTAGTGCAAACTATTCAGCCATCTGACAACCATATAAATTCAATTAGGTCACCTTTGATACGGCGGCTTGTCCGGGAAATATCGCAGGACAGGAGATGGCAGGCATAGAGGCTATGGCTGTCATAAGACGTACATCAAAGACAACGGCCTTGAAAATGAGACCTGCATCGTGTGCAAAGATGACTGTGACCCGTATAAAATGGACACAAAGATTTGCCCCCAATGTGCATCAAATCACTTCCAATTAAACAAGAATGCAGGATCAAGCTTATGTTGTTGGTACTGCAAGATGGCTTAGTGTACCAGAGCAAATTACCGACCAGAGCCCACCCCTGGATACGTGAGCTAGCGATTGCAATAGGATGGATATATATGTGCTCTGCACAGTTTGTATGTGAGATAGGGTGGCACACTAGTAATCAAATTCCAGTGCTCTCGCCGTAATAGCAATAAATGTTGGAAGGATGCGTGTTCCGATTATCCCTATGGCTGGGAAACCGTTGGTCTAGGACGGAGTCGGAGAAGTTATACATGGGGTTTCCGGTCAACATCGAACCGAGTCTGAAGAATTAAATAGGCAAGTGAGTGCATCAACATTAAGAGGCCCTTCAACGATCTCACAGTGAATGAGAGCAATGTCAAAGCTGGGAGACCCAATGGGGGTGAATAGAACCTGCTCCACTCGAGATCGGGCGAGACTGGATGTACACTGTCCTGGAGTGAATGCAACTGTGAATGTGAATGAATCTGCCTGTCTCTTATTAACCCACCAGCCTTGGTGCCTCCTTGACAGCTATATAAACAAACCTCCAGTTTTCCACTTGGAAATGATTCTTCATCCTGTACACAACTCTCCATCTCTACCCAGTTGTCTTCGTGCTGTTCCCTGCCTTTTCAAACATTCCATCAATCACCAACTTCCAAGCTTCGCCGTCTCCCACAATGCGTTGCTTCATCATCGCCCTTCTGCTATGCCTCTTTGCCCGCGTGGCTTTAAGTGTAATTCCTTCGTTGCCTATCCCCATCAACCAACCACGTCCAAACCGATCCTAATACTTCATGAGTAGGCCCCCACCAACTCCGAGCTAGTCCTCGACGCAAACTGGAAGCGCGACATGTCCATCTACGACGACGCCGACTGGGAAGTCAAAGTCACCCCCGGCGCTGAGCCCATCACCGTCCACGGAACCATCCAGTCTGTCCGCGCCCAGCTCCTCCAACTCAACCCAAACTACGACACCGACTGGAACAATCCCGAACACAACTCCCTCACCGGCTACCTCCCTCCTACCCAGGCTGAAGGTGACAAAAGCCGCCTGATCAAGCGCCATACCGTCCAGTGCCTGGGCCCCGAGGGGTCCGCGGACGCCTATGGGGTCCTCGCGGGAGCCGACGAGGTTCGCAGGATGAAGGGCCAGCCGTGTAATGGGATCGAGATGCATCGGCGCTGTGTGCGTGTGAGCTGTGAGGACTCGGCGGCTATTTTCTGGTGTAACTATGTGAGTACCCTACCCTAGACCATATACTTACTTCCTTAAGTTCTAGAAATATATGCTAATAGAGGTTCTTGTTAATCCAGGGACCCGAGCCCAAATGCCTCCCGAGCTGGGACAACATCGCCGACGGCGCTTATGTTCTTGCTAGCGAGTGCCACCATGTCCCGAAGCTTAATACCAAGACCCATGGAATCTTTCATCACCCTGACGAGTGGTCTGTTATCGTTGAGAAGGATAAGTGCTAGCCCGGACAACAGTACTTTGCTTGTCATGTCTGACACATCTACCCGGCATTAAACACACCATGCAATATCTTGAACTTCTCAAAGCTTCTGCTTCTCTTTTATGTTTTGTTTTCTTCCCACCTCAAAGACTAGAGAGGGTATCCATTCCCAAGGTATGCTCACGACCAGGCTTTCGATCTTCAAGGGATAGTTCTGTTCTACCGCGTCTGTAACCATGAGAGTCATATCAAATCAAGATTCCGCTCACACCGAGTGTTTCCTTTCCTGTCCTACCTGCTATAGTAGTTACGTATATGGTAGAATTATTCCAGTCGCTCCGACGGCAGGTACTAGCTAGTAGGGTAGGGTACTTCCCTGCGAACCCGAAAGCGCACCGCGCAAGACGCCATCGCAACCTACTCGGGGCCTTCCAGGTAGGTCTGTGGTGCCATTGTATCTGTTGTGACAGCTTTTGCACATATGGAGCATGTTCCGCAATTTTGATTATAGGTTGTAGGGGAGTAGCCTCTTTACTTTTCGTTTAAGCACGAAATGTTGTGAGAGACGAGTCGACTCATAGAACAGAGCGCGTTGCTAGTAATGTCCAAAACAACATAACATTGTATTGACGGTTTGAAAGATCGGTTGACCAGTCTCTGCATTCTGCTGGACGACCTCTTGGCAGATATATATTCATATATGCTGTCACCAGGCCGCGAGATTTGACGCCTGAAGCGCCCCCGTGCTCAACCCGAACACCAGAAATGCACCAGATTAGAGGGTTCCTTCCCACTGGAAGTTCAATTGTCCAGCCCGCAGATATTGTTTGGACAAACTTGGATGCAATGCTCTCCAAAAGCTGAAGGGTGGATGGGGTAGCATCGCATTCACAGATACTGGAAATGTCCTACCCTAATCACACCATGGACATGGCCCAAGATGATTAGTCTGATCAGCACATGCCAAGCACGTGTGTTTCCAGTGTTCGAGCGTGGAATGTAAGTGAAGTCTATCTTATCCGGTATCCAGACTAATGTGTTAGGCCTGGGATCGGCCTGCGTCAAACTTGAGTCCCGGTGCATGATTCTGGCTTGCTGGTAATGCTGCTATGGGCAAGCTGACGCCTTGAAAGAAGTAGAGGGAAATCTAGAATCCTGATGGAATCCTTTGGGGATGAACTTTAGGAAAACCTCAGTCGATAGTATCAAGTTAAAACCCACGCGCTTAACGCGCTTGAGTACGTGCCTCTTATATTTAATTAAAAACAGTTACTTCAACAATCACAGCACATTAACTCAGGGGAAGAGTGCCGGGCTCATAACCCGGAAGACGCTGGATCGAAACCAGCATGTGCTACTTTCTTTTTTTTTCCGTGCGGGATTGTGTGATGTGGGGTGTTAACGCCGCCAACCTCAAAGAGGATTATCGAAAAGCGATGAAACCTCTGTCCAGGTAGATTCACGGCGAACAGCCTCCTTTATATGCGAAGTTATATACATACATCGCATTGTTTTCGAGAATGGATGGAGGCGTGTCGATCTGCGCTTCGGTCAACTTATAAGTACCGTCTCCCCCAATGCATACCACTATTTACTTGGGCCCTAACGGAACACTACAGTCTAGATATACCGTGTGTGGCTGATATCATTAACATAGTGCTGGTGCCGGTGCTGTTGGCTTTCTCTCTTCTAGGCCTCCCCGTCCGGTCCGCCCGCATGCACCACGCGTCGAGGTGGGATGACGACTACCAGCCCAAGAAACAGACGTTCCCCTTTACAGTTTAATGCCTGGCGTGGTATTGTATGCTGGAAAGCCTCTACTAGCAAGATCTAGGTAAATTTGTCTATCCTTGTTGTCAGACGCAGGGACCACTGGCTGACCCGTAGGGGACGATCACGTGGCGCTGGTCCAACCCTAAGGGTGTCTGATAGTACGACCTGCGGGCCTGAAGTACAAGAGTCCTGGGCTAAGGTAGGCTCTTAGCAGCTGATCAGGGATCATTTTGTGGGATTGACGGTCGATATCTAGTGGAGGCTGGGATAAATATCCCCTGAGTGTACTTGAATGCACGAGCAGCTAGTATTGCCATAGTATTATGTACCTTTGCATGGTTCTTATGCCTATGAAGACGAACTTAGTGAAGACGAAGTCAGTGAGGACGAAAATCGTCAAGCATGAGGCACATTTCCAACCCGAACCAATGCCCAGACTTGAACGCACACGTATTTCGCAGCATCGCATCAATAGATCCACGGCACCAAGACCCACCTGACCTTACTACAGTACATCCTCCACGCACTCCCATGTTTCGCCAGACAACGCGCCTCATCACGGATCGCTCGATGCACCAGCAGCGTCGTCAGGAAGAAGAAGTAGAACCAGGGCAGGAAATGCGTGAAGCCTGTGCAAGCACTAACGCAGAACGAGAAGACGATGTCGCCGACGTAGTTGGGGTGTCGGACAATACCCCACCAGCCTGGGGAATGTAGCACGGCAATGTTAGTGGTGGCTAGCCATAACTGGGGTGATTGGGGGAGATGGAGAATACGCACCGGAGAATAAAAGGGTTGACTTGTGCGTCTGCCCGTCAGCGGTGGTGTACTTGCTCTCGATGACCTTCGGTCTCGCCATGCCCGGGGCTTGGAGATGATTGTCTGTGCGCCGAAGACGGTATTTCTGCTCGTTGGACGACCGAAACAGCCCATAGCCTGCTAGACCGGCGAGCAGGATTCCTGTAAACTGGAGCCAAGGCATTTGGATGGGGTGGATGGCCAGGTACTGGGTTTGGATGGTGTAGACCATAGGCAGCCAGACGGCAGTGCCCCAGCCGAGGAAGAAGCCAAAGTGCTCGTGAGCGATGTCGATGGTGGTGAGGTACCAGTCCTCGTAGATGAAGAAATCAATGATATACACCATGTGCAATGCGACGGCCAAAGTCATTGCATTGCAGACGGTCCCGAGCTCGCGGTATTGGAAGGCTAGGAGGGAGATATCACTGCATGGCATCAACAGAAGTCAGCATTTACCATCCTTCCATCCAGTCACTCGAGAGGAGTCGTTCGTACATAACTGCCCAGCCGTTCATTCCTATCCGGCCGATCTGCCACAGCTTGATGTCAAATGTTTCGCCCAGCCGGGGGCTCAGTTCGATGCCGCTGAGGATATCGTGGAAGAGCGATCCTGCCATGTATTGTTAGTATGACCTGCAGTTCACCCCTTGTTCTTCGTTAATTCATGCTGACCTACCACTAAACCTTCTATCCCCAACAGAATTCGGCGCAAGATGTCCTTTCACCCAAGCAAACGCACTGATAAACCCGCCCCAAGCACTGGCAGCTGCAAGGAGCCCGGCACAATTATCAGCGATGGCCGTCAGCGGCAAGATGCCAGTGTAGGCCAACATGAACTTGGCCAACACCGTCACAAACAATGAGTTTAGCCCATTGACACGATACCGCAACCGCTGCCCCGAGGGCGTCGGAGGCGCCGTCACGTCTTTTCCGGGGAGCGCAACAAACAAAAGAGCCTGAAAGACAAGCCACCCGATATATGCGGTCATGATGGCGGACGGGGGCTTCGGATTCGGAAGGTAGGTTCTGATGAAGGGACCGACTCCATCGGCTAACAAGGCCAAGAGCACATCTGTACTAGATCCCTCGAAATGCCAGACACTAGCGTAGGCCATGCCCGTGAGAGTCGGCGTGAGGATCATCAGCCCTAGGCTGGGGAGGCCGGCTAGGAACGAGACTGTCCGGCGGCGACCCCAGAAAATGTACTGCGTTGCATCAGGCTTGATGTCGCGGGGCGTTGCCGTGACGGTGAACATCTTGAGGAAGGATAGGGCAGGATAGAAGAAAGCAACGAAGTCGAAATAGATGGCGACGCAGCAGCCGGAGGGGTTCTGTACGTCATCACATGCTGGAGATCATTAAACGGAACGCATGACCGCAGTTCCCAGCAAGGGAACATTTGTCCGCAGTTCCGGACCTGCCCGGTGCATGCAAACGGCCGGATCACCATCCGTGCGCCGGTCCAGACATTGGCTGCACTGGCCCTATTGCTTTTTCTGTCTTGCCACGTTGGAATACTTGTGACCCTTTCTGCAGCTCATCACGTCCATTTGCATGGCAGCGTCAGCTATTCCACTCTCGCTATCTATGTGCTGTCACGTCCAAAATTTGCTCAGGCGACAAGATGAAGTTAGAAAGGGCCTGCACGGTTGTACCCACGCAAACAAAAGCTAAGTAGGGGCCCCGTGCTCCTTCCTCTCGACATACATGCAGAGAAGGCCCCTTTACGCGGTAAAATGTCCAGCAACAATCCGTCTCACGGGCCTCAGAATATACAGTGTATCTAGGCACAGTGGCTCCAAGTGGCGGGGGACAGACGTTGTGATGTGGTTTCCTTGAGTACAACCCAGCATGCTGCAAGTGCGTAGGGATACCACAAACACCGATTGTGAGGCCTTTTGTGCCGGAGCTGGTGTACCCAGTTGGGGTGGGGTAGCTGGTGCCTATGTCAAGATGGCATGAGGGACGCCGCAAGCTCGCTGTTCCACTCCACTGCGAGAGAATTTTATCTGCCCAAGCACCGCCATTCTCTCGGGAAGCTGTGGGCGTTGACCATCCAGTTTGGAGCGATACGAAGAATGCGAGACTCATGATATTTGAGGTTTATGAGTTGATGGATGCAGATTCGGATGCGTTGGGAACGAGAGGTAGGCACGGTTGGCGTAGGCTATGAAGATGGTCAACGTTTGCTTATAGGTCCTCACCTCAGTATACATGTATGTACCGAGTAGATGGTCCTCGATATGCAGGGGAAGAGCTTCTTACCTAGGCGAGAAACTTGTACAGAACACCGCAACTGTACTAGCTGAGCGTATAGATAGATAGACACCCATCAGGCTACCCTAATTTGACTTTTGACATTGAACGACATAGAAAATATGATTTTTTCGATTAGAGAATTGTAGAGGCGCAACGGCTCTCAAATCCCTTTCCATCGCGCGGCATGACCCAGCTCCGCACTGTCATGCGAGTGCGCATCCTCATCAAGGTTATTCGAAACGCTCACATCAACCGTATGCTGAACAAGCACCGCCCCTTTGGGACCAGACCCCGACCCTGACCCCGACCCCTTCGTATTATGCAAGCTCGTCTGGGACTCAGACTTCCCCTTCCCATCATCCCCGCCCTCATCGATCCTCGACCATCTGTTATCCGCGTTCCACGCCTTCATCGGATGTGATCCGGATCGTCGCCCTTGCCCGGGCTGGCC
>RHLP01000019.1:0-72099 GCA_003719405.1 Aspergillus incahuasiensis | reverse complement strand
AAGCCGGCCCCCAAGCCGGCCCCCAAGCCATCCCGCGGACTAGGACTAGGTGTCATCGGAGGCAAGAAGAAGCAACAGCCAACGCCGACGCCGACGGCAGATCCAGAGCTAGAGACCCAGCCCGAAACAGAATCAGAGTCAGAGCCAGAACGAAGCAGCAAACCATCCAAATACCAATCTTGTTCTCCAGAACTTAAACCCCCTCTGAAGAAAAAGAAGCCGCTAGGCAGGATTGGCGCCATTGGCGGACAGAAACCCAAAGCCAAGGCCTCTCAAAATACCACCTTTCAGGGGCCGACAGACTCGCAGACTGAGTGCGTCTCTCCGCCGGCAAAGCCCAAGCAGAGTTTTGACGATTCCAATAACGAGGTAGAGGAGGCAGAAGACACCCGGTCTACGTCCTTGTCACCTCTCAAGGGAGAGAAGGCAGTGAAACGGGAGACGCCTCCCGCGCCGAAACGCGAGGAGACGGAGGAAGAAAAAGCGAATAGGAAGCGAGAGGAATTGAAGAGGCAGCTGGAAGCTAAGAGTAAGGCGCCTGCGAAGAAGAAGCGGAGGTTTTAGACCGTCCTCTCCACGGGATAGCGCTAGAATTTGGATAAGGGTGTGAATAGGGCATATGATATCTATTATCTAGTTGGCATTTTTGGTGAAAATGGATGTATCTAGCTTACTGTTTTGGATCGCATGAGTCATGAGTAAATATGGATACAGGTTATGGTACATGTGGTTGTCGTTAATGCTAAAGCCAAGTAAGTAAAGTAAGATATCAAGTGCGACTGCCGGTCGCCGTAGTGTCAGCGGCTGGGAGAGAAATATATATAGATTGAACACAAAGCAGTTGTGCGCGAATGTAGGTCCGAAGGGCAGACAGAAGAGTTCGGCAAGCAAGAGATGATGGCATATTATCCAAAACTTGTCCGAGCCGAGCCGGTCCTAAGCGGTCGTTCCTGCTCACTAGGAGTAACAAGGCGCACCTTCTTCGGAGAAGACATGAGATTCGACGAAGTCGCACTTGGTGCAACGCTGGTCGCGGCGGTGGTAGACGCCGATGCGCTCCCCGCCGAAGCAACAGCACCAGAACCGGCACCGCCGCCCAGCATCCCTCGCACCTTTTCGACAGCCTTGCTCTCGCCCTTGGCCCAGGTATCGCGCTTGACAAAGCCAACGCCGGCTTTGCGACTGGCAGTATCGCGCTTTTTCGACTCATCGAGGAGGACTCGGCGATTATGTTCACGACGCGGGCCTGGGCCGCAGTCATGCATACATCCGGGGGTTGCGCATCCGCCTTCACTTACATCAATGTCCTTGAGCCATGTACTTATGCAGGCGAGGTGGCCGCCGTGGCCGCAGCCCTGGCACCAGATCCAGAGCGTAGTGCCTTTGGGACGAGTGCGTTCATAGGGGGTTGAGCCCAGCCCGTCAATGCGCTGAATTTCCGACAGGGGGATGGGCTCTGTCTTAAGCGAGGAATGAGATGAGGAGAGCAGGTGAGAGGCAAAATCCGTATCCAAGTCGTGAGTTGCGTCGAGGGACAAGGGACTTTGCTCTGCAACCCATTCTGGAGGCGGGTCAAGACTCATGCAAATGGTGCAAGGGTCCTGTGGAGTACTGCAACGATGACAGCGCGTATTATCGTTTTTAGGATTTTCATATGGTCTTTTGCACGTAAAGCAGAAGACGTTCATGTAGGTGTCTCCTTGAGCATACTCATAAACCGCGGGGTAGGACGGCACGCAGAGCAACCGGAGCTCCGCTGCTTCCAAGTACATGGACTGACGTATGAGGGCTTCATTGTACGCTTTAAATATAGTCTGGCTCTCCTCGATCGGTAACACATTTCCGCCGTCCTCGTATAAAACATGCAACTTCTGGAGCAGATGGGCAGCCGATTGAATATCAACGTGGGTGCCGCTAACATAATATTTGATTGCTTCCTTCAGCAGTGATTCTGCACTCCAGGGGTTATTGCTTGTTTGGTCAGAAAGTATTGGAATGGGGACGAGAGGAAGGCCGTCTAGATAATTGGGTACAGCAGTTAAAGCATCTATCGATGCCACGGCACCCTCATCTTCCTGGGTTAGGGGCTTCAAGGGTGTGGATTCTTTTAAAAGTGGAGGCGGGGTGGACGGCCTGTCTAGATCAAGATGGTCATGATCCGCGGGGCCTTCTTCATATGTTTGGTCGATATCATAATCCTCTTCAGGGACCGAACTGGTAGTGATTATTGAGTCGCTGCGTGTCCTAAGTAGGGTCTCATTTCTGGACGATACCTCGTGGCTGTGCCCACTGATTTCGGATGCATCATGAATCCTAGCTGCAGAGATGAACGATGTTCCCGGCGACTTGGAAGGGTGTGAACTTGTGGTCGATGCTGAAAACATTGGAAAGCTTTCGGTAGATTCGTGCCGAAGAAAGCCCGGCTTAACAGAACCCGCATGTGCTTCCAAAGATAGGGGCTTTTTTGGAAAATGCTTGTAGTCACGGATGGCGGCTCTTTTGTCCTCCATCTTTTGGTCAAACTCGTCCACGTCCGATATCTGTTTTTTTAGGAGAGGCCGACTGCGGTTATACCAATCAGCCCTGCCAGCAATTGCCAATGGAGCAGACCTCTGTTCTTCCTCAGGTTCGTGAGGCACCAGATCACGGCGGCCGACTGGCGGACTATTAGAGGGTATGCGCACGTTTTCGCTGTCGTTGGACTCGCGATGTTGTAGTTGATGAATAGGGCGAGTGCCAATATCTGACATTGAGGACCAGTCGTTCGAGGCCATGGTACCCTGATTCGAGCTCAAGACTGATGGTGGGAGAGGCTGGATGTCCTTGGCATCATCTAAAGACCTGAACTGGGAACCTGGACTGTCATACGAGTCTGGAGGAGAATCCGGTAGAGGCTGGGCAAGGGGAGTCGTCATATTTGAACCGCTCTCAAGATCCGCAAGAGAGTGTTTCGGAACTTCGCTCTCTATGACCCCCTTGAAGAAGCGAGTCTTCATCTTTTCATGCCTTGCATCCTCTAGATTGCGGACTTTTCCGGCCATCGACTCATCCAAAGAGCTTTTCTTTTTAACACCGCGATTGGTCTTATCCGGCGACTGGCGCTGCTCTCTTTCCCTTTCTTGCAGCTCCTGGATGACAGCGTATTCCACTACTCGCCAGGTTTGAGCCAATTCCGGCAATGAAATGTCTTCGGCGCAATGAGCATTGCGGATAAGCGAGTCTAATAGCGGCAGCAGAAGACCTGTCTGCATGCCACTGAGCTGGCCCTGGAGGAGAGGAGAGTACTCGCGAGCAAGATATTGGAACGTTTCTCGATCCAATGTAGCTCCAGGAACGCTTAGCATCAAACCCTTCTGACACAAAGCCGGAGATGCCTCTTTCGCAAGTCTTTCGAGCGGGAGTATGGGAACGAAGTCTGCAGCTGCCGGTGGAGTACTGCCGAGAGACTTGGAAGTACGAATACTACTGGACTTACTATGGCGAGGTCGAATAGACGCAAACAGGGGCTCATCAACAACCACCTCATCAGCTGGGCTTTGGCTTAATGTCTCGCCACTGGCGTCCTCTTCTTCCGAGAGGCCAACGAATTCGTTCGTACTGAGACCCCGAATACTCCTCCTACTAGGGCGCTTTTGAGCGAAAGCAAGAACCTCGCCGCTGGGGCTCCAGGCAATAGAACAGGCTGAGCGCTGGTTTACCACCTGAGGAGCATAGCGAACATCGGTTTGAGTAAAGACACCGCCATCACCTACAGTCCATAGAAGATCTTTGGAATGCCAAAGTAAATCCGTAGCAGTGGAGTCATATCGGTCAAACTCCCGGAAGGGAATATGAGGCCGGCGGAAATCCCACAGGTGAACCCGAGGGTCTTCCTTGTCGTATGAGGTCACCACCTGTGATGATTGCCAGTCGCCCGAGCTATCCGTCTCTCTGGACCACGAGGGCGGACGCCAGCGGACGTTGAGGACTGCCTGAGGAGTCCGAAATTGGAATAAAGGTTTCTGCCGGCGCTCAGCGTTTGTTGAAAAGTCCCAGACCTTGACTTGTCTATCTGTGCCGCCGCTAACAATATGCTTTCCGTCCGGGTGCCAGTCTACGGAATAGCAAGGCCTGTCATGAGCAGTTATCCGCATCAGAGGACTGTTCGACTTGCGAATGTCCCACAGCTGGACTGCGCCGCTATCAGTGGCAGCTGCAAACAAGACTCCGTCGCCGGGAGACCACCTGATGTCGCGGATAGCGTCGCTATTACCGTTATAATTATCCCTGCTTCCACAGACTGAGACACCACGATCTGCTGGCACGGTCCGCAAATCCCACATCCGTATGTGGGCATCCTGGCTGCCGGAAAGAAGCCATGCTGGCTGGTGCGGGTTGAAGGCTAGTCGATGAACCTGGCGGCTGTGTCCCTGAAATCGGCAGTACTCTAGGCCGGTTCGATGTAGATCATAGACGACGATACGACCGTTGGCCACCGCGGTGGCGATGATCTGATCGTAGAGTCCATGTGACCATTTCACATCCTTGACCGTCAGCTGGTCTTTGTGCCGCGCGGAGAGACCGCCGCCAACATGATGAGTTGAGGAGTATCCGATGATAGCATTGCGTAGATTGAACTCTTCTGACGAATGATCAGGTAAAACGCGAATCGTTTTCAGAATCTCCTTCCCTCCAATCACTGCATGTGTCCGTTGTGGAGAGATATCCAACGCAGCAATCGAAATGCCTGTCTTATGGGTGATTGTCTGCGATGCGCCCGGCCTACAGAGCGTTGAGTATTAGTATGGATGCGTCAAAGCTTCAGGGTCCAATCAAATAGGATACATAAAGTTCCAGTGGAGTCCCATCACAAGGCTGCAGGTGCATGGACGAGTGGACTAACAGACAGGGAGGAGAGAAGGAGGGGAAGCGGGAGACCGTACAAAGACCTAGACCTGGTAGAACGGACAGCAGCAGATTCTGTGCGAGCCCCGGGACCGTGCGGACTGGGAGGCCGAGAACCTGAGAAGAAAGGCTGGGCGAATCTGGCGAGAGCGTTGGCGGCGCGGTGGGAGTACCTGGGCTGGTTTTGGCTCTGTTGTTGCACCTGGGGCGGAGGAGGGGGCGGCGGAGTTGGTGAAGTCATGCTTCAGTCGCGCAGCGTCAAGATTCAAGACCTAACCTGAAACAGGTCGAGGCTCCATGGTCGTCCACAATGGTGAGTAACCAGCTGCGACAAGCTGTCAGATGCACTTTCGTGGGGAAAAGGCTCAGAGGGCTCAGCAGACGCGCTGCGGTTGCCTGCGGGATGGAAACGGCAGCAGGCCAGGGATTAGTCAGTCTGCACTGCAACTGGACAACGCGGCAAGAATGTCAAGCAGACAAGTAGGGATTGAGGCGAAATGTCAGTGAAGCCGATGCAGTCTGAGATTCTAGGGCAATGCAAAGTATCTTTGACGTGGTTGGTCGCGGCAATCTATCGAGAATCAAGAATCGTCGCACGCGTGAGAGTTACGCTCGAATCTGGCCTAGTGCGGCCATGGCCCATTACAATACGACTTGGGGTGCCTGAGATACGAATGCCTATTAATATTGATCTGATTGACCTGTACCAAATGTCCAGCTGATATATCACCCCGACTCCGTAGTAGTAGAAAACCGTGTCGCCTCGACTCGAACTGCTGAACGCCTGAGCAACCGACGTACGTACGCTGCGGAAGGGCGAGCCCAGCTCCAGTTGGCTCAAGGACCCTGGCCGAATGCAGGCTGGATGGAACGAACGTCAAACAGAGCAAAGGGAGGGGTTGACTGGCGGCCTTGGGAGTCGAGCTTCACCTTCCAGGCGTCTGAGACTAACGGCGGTGTACGGGGGTATAGTCCGTGGTGGTGAGCTGGACTCGAGATTGCCATGTTTTGACCATCTGACGTGGAGCAAGGCTGGGAGCGAATTGGATGGCAGGCTAGCTTCCAGTCGATCATGAGATTCATCTTTGTGCTATGTATAGGCGTATAGGGGGGGTCTCGAATCTCGATCTCAACCCCTCCGTTAGCAGGTCTTAGATCATCCGCAGCCTCGGGACTGATAGGACGCTGAGGTTTGATATCGATGATCTGGCTCTGGAGCAAACACTCAAGTCTGATGCCACATCCCTTCCAAGGCTGTCAAACTCGGCTGGATTGGAAACACTCCGTGCTCTGCTTGTCTTGCCAGAGCTTAGCAAGACAACGTCGGCTGCATCGCTGTACTCCGGATGTACTTTGACTCTTTCGAGTCGCAGGCCAGTCTCCAACCCCTTTACAACCGCAAGCAGGCAAGCCTTCAGGTTTTACCGCCAACTAGTCCGGAGTACTCTAGAAGAACTTCCCTGCATTCAAAAACCCTATTGGGCACTGATCCTTCCTAGCCCATTCACCTCAGACGAGTGCTGGCCATTGATGATCTTCGGACAGCAAGATCCTGGGGGAGCAAGCGCACAAACTGCATCATTTTTGTCGACCGTCAATTCCGTAAATTGATTCTTTCAAGTATACTCCGTAGTGTTCTGCAGAGGCCGAGTGGTGGATTCAAGAGAAAGTGTCCTCCGAGATTATCGCAGGAAGGGAACCCTTGAAGCCCGTCCGGAAACTCACCGTTGAAGGAGGAGACCGGGACGAAAAATTGCGATGCAAAAAGTCCTTTGTACGGAGCAGTGTGAGCTTGAAGAGCTCTGGGGCTAGCTCCTGCAGAGGGAGCAGACTAATCGAGTCTGGGCTGTCTGGCCCATGCAATCGCACCTCCATTCCACAGTTCTCCATACCGACTCTCCAGTCTTCTTTAAACCTTCAACATTTCCCTTCCCTCCCTCTCTTTTTTCTCTTCTCTTCTCCCTCCCCTTCCTGCCACCGCGAGTGAAGCACTATTTATTTACGGCTCATGTCCATTGCATCCTCGCCTCTAGGGTAGTCTGTGTACCGCCCCGGTATATCCTCGCGTGCTTTTTTGTACTATTAATTTGCTTTCTCCGCCTACAATTGTCTCATATTTATTCCCCTTCTCTTTTGGAACCTCAGTCTCATCATATCATTGAGCTAGAGCCAAAGACAAAAAACCTAATCTAGAAGCCATTGCGGATCTTGCCCTCCTCCGGTCGAACCCCATCAGTCACCCGTACAGATTTTGCCGAGACCGACTATCCCTTCTCTCAGTCGTTTCCGTTCCTCACCTTGCCTCGATACCGTCCACTGGTCAGTCTTCAGCTCTACAGACGCTGGAGGAACGCTGCTCTCGCCGTGCCATGGAAATACATTGATCGACGGTCTTCGGATATTGTGCATAGGACCCTGTGCGAGAGAACCGCTCACCATGGGTCGTCATAACGTCATGCGGGGGTTTCTGGAATCCCTTCGAGTCGGTTACCCGATCTTGATCCTTGTCGTTTTTGCGTCGGCCTTTGTAGCCAATTCAATCTTGACTGCCAGGACCGTGAACCGAAATTCCTGTGCTTCACAGACTGGCCCAGGGGGCCGTCCACTGCCCAAGCGGTCGAGGAGTACACTAGCCGTGGTAGAATCGGCTCAAAGGTTCTCCCGGAATGCGAAACTATGCTTCAAATTGCTCTCTATTGCTATACTAGTCACGCTGGTGGCGGAGGCTGCTGTGAACGTGGCTCATGTGATGGTTGCCAGATCGGAACAGTGGTGGTGTGGCCAAGCAGTGGTGGTATGCTACCTTGTTCTTTTTCCACCGTTTGCTGCCCGTGAAGCAAAACTGATGCAGAGCTAATGCCTGACAGATCTATGTCGTGGGATCTTTCTTTGACTATTCCATTATCCTTGTGTCCTTGTTGGACACCGATCCCTCGCCCACATTTGCCCAGTTCGTACCATGGCTACTTGCGGTACCTCTCGAAATGGCGATTCTTGGGCTTTCACTCTCCATATACTCTCGCCCGCACCATGAGCCTGCAGTGGGGGCCCCCACTGGTGGTCAGTTACGGGGAGCTATCACTATGTGGGAAGCTGGAACCGTTGTCTGCAACATCATTCGTCTTCTGGCACTGCTCGTCTTAGTTATGCTTTACGCCTGCAGCTCCCTCCGAACCCCCTCTGTGGCCCATAAATCGGCCCGCATGAACGGGGACAGTCCTACGGAAACAACAGGACTGCTTCGATCTAGTACAGAGAATGGACACGCTTACGGGTCAGCCAACGGTGTGCACGGTGACCAGCATAAATCCAAGCCAGCAGACCCGTGGGTTCGCCCAACGACACAGCCCTCTACTAGTTGGTGGGAGTACCTCAGCGGCTATTCGTTATTCTTTCCGTACCTTTGGCCGTCAAAGTCCCGTCGCCTTCAGTTAGTGGTGCTGGTCTGCTTTCTGCTGATTATCCTCCAACGCGTTATCAATGTCCTCGTTCCCATTCAAGTTGGCAGAATCACTCTAAAATTGTCCCAACAGGGCGATGAATTCCAAGTGCCATGGTTCGATATCTGCTTATACATTTTGTTTAGATGGCTCCAGGGAAATCAGGGACTTATTGGGTCTCTGCGTTCCACGTTATGGATACCCGTGAGCCAGTATTCATATATGGAGCTTTCAACCGCTGCTTTTGAACACGTTCATGGGCTCAGTTTGGATTTCCATCTTGGAAAAAAGACGGGCGAGGTTCTCTCGGCTCTTAGCAAAGGTAGCTCCATCAATACCTTCTTGGAGCAGGTTACTTTTCAGGTGGTTCCAATGCTGGTGGACCTTTGCGTCGCCATTGTCTACTTCCTTGTTGCGCTAGACGCGTACTATGCTCTTGTGGTTACTATTGTTACTTTCTGTTACTTATACGTGACTATCCGTATGGCTCAGTGGAGAGCGGAGATTCGACGACAGATGGTTAATTCCTCTCGGCAAGAAGATGCGGTGAAGTGAGTCATATACCCTGTTTTACTCCTATGAGATACTCATACAACGCTTATAGGAACGACTCGATGGTCTCCTATGAGACAGTCAAGTACTTCAATGCAGAAGACTACGAATTTGGGAGGTACCGAGGCGCAGTTGCCGACTACCAAAGGGCCGAATACCATGTTCTTTTCTCTCTGAACCTGATGAACACTTCGCAGAACACTATCTTTATGCTCGGACTACTTATTGCCTGCTTCATAGCCGCTTATCAAGTGTCTCTTGGTCAACGAGATGTCGGCCAGTTTGTTCTGCTTCTGACATATATGGCCCAATTGCAGGGCCCGCTCAATTTCTTCGGGACCTTCTATCGGTCCATCCAATCGGCTCTGATTAACTCGGAGCGCTTGCTGGAGCTATTCAGGGAACAGCCTACGGTTGTCGATCGACCTAGTGCTCGGCCTTTGCCGCTCTGCCAGGGAGATATCAAGTTTGACAATGTTGAATTTTCCTACGACGCCCGTAAACCGGCGTTGAACGGCCTTACATTCCATTGCGAACCCGGAACTACCACCGCGCTAGTCGGTGAATCTGGTGGAGGAAAGTCGACTGTCTTCCGCTTGCTTTTCCGATTTTACAATAGCGAAAGAGGCCGAATTCTAGTTGACGGACATGATGTTGAAGGTATCACAATCGACTCGCTCCGAAGACACATCGGGGTGGTGCCGCAGGACACTGTTCTCTTCAATGAAACTCTGATGTATAACCTGAAATATGCAAACCCGAACGCCACCGACGAAGACGTATACGAAGCTTGCCGGGCGTCGAGCATCCATGACAAGATCATGTCATTCCCGGATGGCTACAACACTAAGGTTGGTGAGCGTGGTCTACGACTCAGCGGCGGAGAGAAACAACGAGTAGCAATTGCTCGGACAATTCTTAAAAACCCGCGGATCATTCTCTTGGATGAAGCGACTGCTGCACTTGACACGGAAACCGAAGAGCACATTCAGGGTGCTCTGTCTACCTTGTCTCGTGGCCGTACTATGCTCGTCATTGCACACCGATTGAGCACTATAACTACAGCAGACCGTATCCTGGTTCTAAGCGACGGAAAGGTCACTGAAAGCGGGACACACGACCAATTACTTGCAATGAAGGGTCGGTATGCAAGCATGTGGCGCAAGCAAATTCGCGCGCAAGAAGCTGCTGCGAAAGCCCAGGTGTTGCAAGACCGAGCTCAGCGATTGCGCAGTGCATCCACTTCGGCGACCGCGGAGGACAGCTCCAGCCAGTCCGACGAGGACCGAAACACTCACCGTGGCCCAAATGCAAACCGACAAGGACAGTTCCACCATACATAGAGTCCGCCTCGGTCACACGCGGAAATGGGTGACAGCAACATCTATATTGCTTATGCATTATCTATCATGACGAAAGACCTCATTAGAATGGCGGGCGGAATACTGGTCTCATAGATCTGAGCGGTGACTGGTGTTTAATTGTTTATCTGCTTCACATGTTCCTTTCCGGGTTAAAAGGCGTTTGGAGTGATATACGACCTTGTATGACATTTCACATTTGACAGGAAATCGACCGTTGCCACGAAGGGCGGCAGGGGTCGTCCTAGATAGCTACCTTTGGAAATATTGTGGTACTGAGATACTATCCATAGTAGTATTTATCATTGACAGAAGATTGTTCTTGTTGCAATTCTCCATTTTTCTTACAGCCTCGTGTCCTCGACATGGTAATCCTGCGACCCATGATTGGCTGGCGGCTTAGTGCCTGACTTGTAAGGCCCCGAATCTTTCATCACCTCCGCGGCCCGTCTTTTACTATCGCAAGTTCGGAACTTGGAATACGTATGATTCTACCCCGAAAAAATTGGTCGTCCATTTATTCCATTATCGTCTCTCAACCTAAGCTGCTTGTGTGTCTGCAGTAGGCCCCGAAATTGAGCATCTAAAATGCACTCACCATCTCTTCAGCTCCTTCGAGCTCTGAAAACATCTATATCGACAAACCCAGCCAAAACCGCCATCCCTCTCTGCGCGAACCTCGCCCGCGGCCAGGCTTATCTCGTCTCCCCATCTGCGCCTTCTTGCCGCAGCAACAGCAGCTCTAATAATCCTAGACACATCCGTCCAACCCGCATGGTATCCCGCGCTCACCCATCAAAACCTCGCTCTCATGACCGCGGTCCACAGTCGAACGAGGACACCCAAACCGATTTCGCTGCCCTCAATGTCCTTGGAAACATTCCGACCCCGACGACGGCCGTTGACGCCTGTCTGGATACAGGATTCCATCTAGACAACGGTGTCAAGATTACAGGTGGTGACGGGGTAATGCTGGTTGGCGGAGAGGCGTTCACTTGGAGACCTTGGATGGGAAAGAAGGACGGAAACAAGGGTATGATGATTAATGCAAAGGGGCAGTTTGAGGTGGATGAGCAGGCCTGGGGCATCTTGGATCTGGTGTGGCCTCGTCCGGGTATGTCTTTTACTCTTCAATCTTCGTTGTTCGTCTTCAACCTGGGAATGGTCATGCTGACTGTGCTATCAATTAGATCTGCTTATCATCGGAATGGGAGCTTCTATCTATCCCCTCGCCCCGGAGACTAGGAAGCACATCAACTCGCTGGGCATCCGGGTTGAGGTGGTGGATACAAGGAATGCTGCTGCGCAGTTCAATCTGCTCGCGACCGAGCGGGGGGTTTCTGAGATTGCGGCTGCCATGATTCCCATCGGATGGAAGGGTAGGTGATATCTATTTGCTTCCGGCTGTATATTATGTGTACTTATATAGCAATCTCCGTTTATCTTCTTGTGCAGGGCTGAGCGGATCTGACGTAAATCCGTGCCAAGCCAACCAGTCAGCCGCCTGGCAGCTTTGGCCCGATCCCTCCCCCAAGTTCCCCAAACTCCAACTCCAACTCCAATTCAAACTTTAACCCCCGCCATCCCTTCTTGTCGCCCACAATGCCGCGAGAAGAGCCTCTCTTGGCTCCCCGCCCATCATCAGAACAATCCTCTATCCGAAATGCTGAAGAGGAAGATGCCCTGCTGACCGGCGAGCGCACCCACCGCAGCGGTGGAGGTCATCGGGGGTGGGGATTCTGGAGACAAGTCGGCCTATTTGCCTGGGCCCTCATAGCAACCATCGCCGTTATCGTTATTGCAGTCGTTTACCAGCACGAGTCCAGCCGGACACAGGGCCACAACAAAGAATCATGGGGACCTGGTGGAAAACCAACGGGGAAACGCAACCTTATCTTCATGGTCTCCGACGGAATGGGACCAACCAGTCTTACCATGACTCGGAGTTTTAGGCAGCTAACACAGGGGCTTCCAGCCAATGAGGTCCTCGTGTTGGACAAGCACATCCTTGGTACGTCGAGGACAAGGTCCAGCTCGAGTTTGGTCACCGACTCGGCGGCCGGAGCGACGGCCTTCTCGTGCGGGTTCAAGAGTTACAACGGCGCCATCTCTGTGCTTCCCGACCACTCTCCTTGTGGAACGGTGCTCGAGGCCGCGTCTTTCGCCGGTTACAAGACCGGGTTGGTGGTGACCACCCGCATCACCGATGCTACACCGGCTTGCTTCGCGTCACACGTGAACCTCCGACAGTATGAAGACCAGATTGCGGAGCAGGAGATCGGTGAGCACCCGCTGGGCCGTGTGGTAGATCTTATCATGGGTGGAGGACGATGCCATTTCCTGCCCAACACAACGGATGGCAGCTGTCGCGCGGATGACCGTGATTTGGTGGCTATCGCCAAGGACAAGGGTTTCTCATACATCAACGACCGGAAGGGCTTCGACAGTCTTAACGGCGGCACAGAGGCGAAGCTACCACTTTTGGGCCTTTTCGCCGAGACGGATATTCCCTATGAGATTGACCGCCGTACCCAGAACGATGTGTATCCCTCTCTGGAGGAGATGGCCCGCACCGCGTTAAAGACCCTCAGCCAAGCCACAGAGGACAGCGAGCAAGGATTTTTCCTCATGATTGAAGGCTCCCGTATTGACCATGCGGGCCACGGCAATGACCCCGCTGCACAGGTCAATGAAGTTCTCGCTTACGACAAAGCCTTTGCCGCGGTCCTCGAGTTTCTAGAAAAGGACTCTACGCCAGGCGTCCTGGTTGCCACCTCTGACCACGAAACCGGTGGCCTCGCCGCAGCTCGCCAGCTACACGACGCTTACCCCGACTACCTATGGTACCCGGGTGTGCTCGCCAACGCAAGCCACTCTTCGGAATATGCCGCCAAAGAGCTTCATGAATACCTCAGCAAGAACCCCGAGAAGCCTGCTCAAGAGGCCTACACGCGAGACCTCCTTAAAAAAGCCCTAGGCGTTGAAGATGCAACCCAGCAGGAGATTGACGCCCTACTCGACCCCTACAACCCAATCATTCCAGCCTACGTCTTTGCCGACATAATCAGCCGCAGAGCTCAAATCGGCTGGTCAACCCACGGCCACTCTGGTATGACCTCCCTCCCCTGTGCCACTAACAGTTCCCATCACTCTATACTAACGGCTCTTTTTTCTTAGGCGTCGACGTAAACATCTACGCCTCTTCCACAAAAGACGCCTGGCCACTCCAAGGCAACCACGAAAACACTGAAGTAGGCGCCTTTCTCGCCGACTACCTCGGCCTCGACGTCGGCGCGATCACCAAGCGCCTGCAGCAGTCTGAGTTCTGGCCCGCCGCCACTGCCTCTGAAGGTGAAAGCGAAACCGCCACAGCTGAAAACAGCGGAAAGTTCAATTGGCTGGGCAACCCGCTCGGCGACGATGTCCGCACCGACGGCCTCGACATGTATCATGGCGATTTCAAGAAGCGCGGATTAGGCGGTGATGAGTGTGGGTGTGGCGGTGTCCACTGATTTGAAAGTGTTTTGGGTTGGTTTGGTATAGTATCTATCTATCTAGTCCGTGGATGGAGTCATAGTCCCAATTGCAGCATTTTTACCACCTTTTTATACGATGCGTTGCTTATACTTTTACTGCTTTAGAGGTTTGCATTGCACGCATTAAGCTCAGGGCCATGGATTTGTTTGGGTATAATATTACATATACTATGTATTCTAGTCTATTATGGCTGTCTATTTAAGGCGTTGGCGCGGCCTGGATCTAAAGAATCATACTCGCTATCAAGCTTACTATGGTTGATGGTGACGTCCTCGGCCACCATGGCCCGAATAACAGCAGATAGTACGAGTCCTGACAGTAGAGTAGGCACTGCTCTAGCAAGCTTACTACCTAATGCCTACATGGGGGCCGTTACTTGGTAGCTGAGATGCTGTTCCCAAGTCAACCTCAATACAATACCTGGGATTACGAAGTGAGGGGTATTGCACTTCAGGCAGGACGGGACCGATGTGTTCATATATGCAGTATTATTACTCATAATAGTAGCCACCAGATACGATGAAGGACGCAAGCATGAATGCAAACGCAGGCAAACCCTGCAAGCCAACAAAGCCGACAATATACTGAAGCAGACCAAACCAAGCCAATGCAATGCAATGCAAACAGTAGATCCAGTCCCTGAAATCTACATTGATATGACGTGAGAAAGACGGAACAGGAGAAGACGGTATATATTATAGATTTTGTGTCGTTGGAGAATCTGGTCAGGGATCCCACGATCCCTTCCAGATATTATAACGGCAGTACGATTTGGCGCGAACAATGCGCGATCATGATAGAGATAAGATAGGTAGAACATGAGGACATCCGAGCCGAGCCAGGGTGAGTCAATAGATAGACATGAAATTGAAAGCAGTACAAGCCACTTGTACCAAGGTGATAATAGGGCAGAGAGGGGCGGTAGTGCCCAGGTATAGAACATAAAGTATAACATAACAAAAATGATACGGCGGGAATCGTATATTTAGAAAAATGACCACGCGCGATGCTGTTTGTCCAGGGGTCGAGATGGAATAGGAATAAATAAAAAAGTATTGTCCAAGAAAAGGTGGAAAGGGGAGAAGAAAGTTGAAGGCCTTCACATGGTGATGAGGACAACGACAGCAACCAAGACAGCGAAGAAGGAGCCCTTCAGGACTCGCTCGGCAGGGGCAGCATTCTCACCGCTGTCCGTGCTGTCGTCAGTTCCCTGGCTGAAGGAGCCCCCAGAAGAGCCAGTGTTAGACGAACCGGAGCTTCCTCCGGTTGATCCAATCACGTTGCCAGTACCCCCCTGGTTCTGGGGGACAGTAGAGTTGGAGATGGTGCCAGTAGAGTTGCCGCTGCTGCTCGTCTTGTTGGAACCGAGGTCCATGTCAAGACCGGTAGCACCCAGAGAGGCAAGCACCGTCTTATTGTCAGTAATTTCGACGGAGCTTTCAAGGCCCTTGTCGTCCTTGAAGTCGTAGGAGATATCACCATCAATTTTGGCGCCAGAAGGAGGGTCATAGCACTCCACGGTCACGTCCTGGTAGTAAGCAGCGTAGTAGCCCTGGTCCTTGATGTCGTCAGAGTCCCAGTCGATCTCACCTCCAGCCCACTCAATGGTTCCCTCAGCGTTGCTAGCTTGACCGGCGGGCCAAAGCGACAGCTGCATTCGGGATGGGGTCTGGGGGTATTCGTAGCGGTCTCCGGTCTCGTTAAACGTGGAGTTCTTGGTTAGTGTACGAACGACGTTGCCGTCAACCAACCAGTCGAGTTTCTCAGGCGTCCAGTCGATTTCGTAGGTGTGCCAGTCCGCATAAGTGTTATCACCATCGACCTTGGACTCGCCGCCGTTGTCGTCTACCAAGATTAGCACCATGGTTAGCAAATGATCAAGATCAAGACTCACAGTCAAGAATGCCCTGGAAGTAGTAGTTGGTCTGAACTTCTGTCAGATCAGAGCCAACCCATTCGTAGTCGATCTCGTCCTTGGTGTCAGAGAGAAGGATAAAGGCAGTAACAACACCGGCACCGCGACTGCTCTTGATCTTGGCACCGATCTTGCCGTACCAGATGTAGTGGTTGTTGGCAAAGAGAGAACCCGTGCTCTCCTTGGGCATGGTGAGCACGAGGTTTCCATCCTCAATCTTAGGCTCTCCGCTGTACACCCAATCGGCTGCCGAGGCGTTTCCGAGGTATTCGCTGTTCGTGGCGGCGTTGTCCAGGTTCTCCCATTTGTAAGTCTTGCTTTTACAGACGGGCATCGGTGCGCAGGAATCAAGAGAATACGACATTAGGGGATCACAACCGCCGAGACAGTAAGCGCCGGTACCACATTGTCCGTATACTGGTGCAACATGAGCGGGTGGAATGCATATTGAAATGACCAGACATACCGGAGCAGCAAGGGTATTCCTCAGGACATTGCTCATCCAGACTGCAGTTTGGAGGAGTGAAGTCGTCTGCGGCGACAAATCTGGCCGCCAGATAGGCGAGGAACAAAGCGGGTTGAAGGCGCAACATGACGACGATGTGACAAACTCAACGGAGGCCAATAATCATATACAGAGAACAAGGTCTGTAAAGACGGAGAGAAAATCAGTTCAAAGTCTCATGTCTGATGCAGGGAGCTTTCAAAGCAGCTGGTATAACGGTGGGCCTTGATCAAAAGTCTTTGTCTGCGATCCACTCAGGGGAACTGGACGCTGGGCAGCGCCTGGCATGGGCGACCGATGTAATAACGCGCAAGTTGCAAGATAATTGCAGATTATGATAACCAGGAGCGTGAGGGTGGACTTACAAGATATTAGGCGGAAATTGCGTTTCAGATAGGCAGAGTATAGAGTGATTTATACAAGGCAACCGAGTATAGTTGTATGATCGAGGAGCGCACCAATCAACGAAGGACTGCGGGTAAAGAATCACCGCTGAGAGAGGGCCGGGATGACGAGAAGAGACAATAAAGCTCTGCTCCGATAGCGATCAATTCTCGAATAGATTGAAAACGAACGAAGAAACGAACGACCGGATCGAGGAGAAAGGACGGGGGAGGGAAAGAGACGGACTATTAAAGGCCGCCGATCTTGGAGAGTGTGGGCTTACTTCTGCTAACGCTTCCGGAAATTGTGTATTGACAATACCGCCTGGAGACCCTTATCTACGGGGTAGACCGTAGAAGACTGGAGACTGCCACTATTATGCCGAGAGCTATTTGAGATTGAGCATACTATTACGCTGTACCCCGTAGAGCTAGACTATAAAATATCTGCACTCTATGATGGTACTACACAGTAGTAGACACTTCCATCGGATGCTGGACCCGAGGTTGTTGAGCGTCTGTCTCACTCCGCAGCCCCAGTGCCACTGCCAGGCACCAGCTCGTGACTCGCTTCCCAAGGAACGCTGCCACTTTAGCCCACGCCGTTATTTCCGGTGTCGCCACTGCGCACATGGAATCTACAGAGTAGTACCCCGGAAACAACAATGGTTCGAGATGGGTGCTTGTATCTGCAGGGCAGAACGTCTACGCGGTACACTCTACAGTGGTATCTACTCTGGCTGCGACCTCCGCAAGCAGACCCTTCTCTTATCAGGGTGCAGACCCCTCGGTACCGGTATTACCAGACTCCACCCGTCCTGCAGGCTGAGCCCACCGTCTAGCGAACTCTAGCCGGCTAATAATATCCGGCGTTGAGCAAGAACAGCTGGAGGATTCGGGGCTAGCCGACCTCGTCCTAGCTGATCCCTGAGTTCTTCTGGTAGGTTTCCATCTGGATTGCAGCTTTGCAGCTCTTGTGACTGCGATATCGTGCCAAAACTAATCTCAAATCTCCTTTTTAGTGTCCTTACGTCGCTGCGCAAGGGATGCCCCCTGGTCCTGGCCTTACCGCGTGGCTCTTGACGTCAATCTCCGTCACTTTCAAATCGGCATTCCTGGTGATGTCGGTCCACTCCGCGATCAGATCGAACATCCTTATTGACCAAGACTAAGAGCCCAACAATGTGGCAAAGTACATACATACGGACAGCCGTTCGCGCCTATAGCCTGATACAATCGCTTTGTCATTAGAATGGGCAATCAATGTCTAGGTCATAGTACATTACGAGTGAGTACTCCAGAGCCATGGAGACTCTTGGAGGTCACAAGTTGTGCAAGGGCTCAGAGAGTGTAGGGTATGGACTCGAAACTACAATTTATGTACGGCGTGTATCCCGCGTCAACCACAAAAGCAAAGAGCCTTGTTTGTATGGAGTACAGGCGCCACCGCGTACGAGTACGGAGTACCACATGTCGCTGTCTATTTGCTTTTTGACCGGGCGCCGTCTCAACGGCATTTTGTGCTACTTGGAGCTTTTGATGCCGACTTGCGCTCTGACGAGCCTTCAAATACTATATAGCCATACCTACCTAGCTGAAGCGTTATGGTAGATGTGATATGTTGCCAGTGTCTATCACAACTTCAGACGGCACTGTCTAAGGAGCTCATCGCTGTCGTACTCCGTATACTCAGTACTATGAATCTACTTGGTTACTGGTAGCGGTTACACAACTCGGGTTCATGCCGCTGCCGATGTAATGGCAATCTGCAATGCTTTAGTTTAACCCAATAAGACTTCATAAATTGATGATTACAGATAGCTAGGATGTAACAATTTGGTCGACAAAAAGGAACGCACAAAACAAACTCTTCCCCACACCAGGGCTTTGTCCTCGAGATCTCCGAAGACAATGCTACAAGAAACACATGAAACCGCTGATCTCGAACTTGTAGGGAGAAAAGGAGAAAACTCCTTGACATCGATCCGACTCGTGCCTTCTTGCGTGCGACGCACGTTGCCCAGATTGACTCAAGGTCTCGTTCACACTCCTCTCTTTTTGTGTTTTCGACTTTTGCAGGTTTTTATTCCCTTTCCACCGTCAATGACGGCATTTCTTTCTCTTTCTAAAGCGAGTGCTTATTGGATGCTATGCAATCGAACGCGTTCTTAATCGTTATCCGTCAAGTTAACGGCGGCGTGGCGGCATGTATCTATAATTGCCGTGACGAAAGTTCGGGTGACCTGGACCAAATGTTTGATCGCGAGGACGGTCAAGGACACACTTGTCGTTGGTCAAAACAAGCTCCTTCTCGCAAGGGTCAGACGAGTAGGTCACCGAAACACCCTTGTAGACCTTCCTGGTCTCCTTCCATCTGTTGACGGCTTCCAAAACTTTACGAGCAACAATCGTGCTCGTGAATATGGCGGTCGCTATTATAACGTTAGCTTAGCATCTTGAGCATACAAGGGGAAAGTGACTTGTACTCACCGTTGCCATAGTTGAAAACAAAAAGACACACGATGTTACCGGTGCCAGCAAGGGTACGCATATCGTGTCTCCAGGCATCGCGAGACAGAACGTCGGGGATGTTGACGCCCGGATGGGAAAAAAGTCCCTTCCTAGCAAATGAAAGGCGACGACGTTCTCTAGTTGGCTGGTTCATCAAACGAAGGTCGTCGTTCCAAGGGGCAATCTCCGCCACTTCAACGCGGTAGGGTTTTCCAAGACGCCCATACCCGAGCTTATCAACCATTTCCTGGTCGGTTTGATAGAACGCGCGCGCGTGCGAGAAGTGCTGAAAGACGAAACGAGCTCTATCATGAGCCTCAATGCGGATTTCCTGCAGTGGACCCTCGTGAATACGGGAAGTGATGTATTCGATAGCCTTCCCGTTCATAATTCCGTGAACACGGATTATCCCTGCTCTATCCTCAGGGAGCTCCGGGGTCAGGCTAGGGGAGAAGGCTAAGAGGTCGCCGCCGGATCCGCTATCATCGCTGTTCTGACCCACCTTCGAGCCAGGATAAGAGGTCATTGATTTTGGGGAGGACAACTGGGCCACTTCACGCGAAGAGCCGGAGGAGATGGAGCCGGCGGCCTGGGCGTAGCTATTGGGCTGGGTGGCAGGCATGGGGGCTGCCGGAAACTTCTGGAGTCCGAGGCCCCCGAAGTGTGCAGGCTTATTCTGCACTGTGAGCGCTACATTTCTGAGCGCGGTGGCTGCTTGTTTCTGGATCGAATCGCTAGAAGCGGAAGGTTTGGTCATGGTATATTGACCACCGTTAGCATGTTGCTGAACGTGATAATGAGGGCCGGCATAGTTAGCCACCTCTCCGTTGGTCTTCTGCCACAAGCTTAGCCGGGAGCAAACTCTCTGGTCATGAACAAGTCTTACCATGATATCGATAGCATCATCGTGCTCGTTGGTATAGAGCACGGTCTCCTCAAACGCCTGAGTAATCTCGGTGCTCAATTTGCCGACCTTGTTCGCGACGTTGTAGCGGTTGTACTTTCGAAACTGCTCGCATGTCAGCATACAATGACCTCATTCAAAGCGTGAAAGCGATTACATGATTCTCGACGTGTTTGAGGTGTTTCAAGGCTTCAGCCATAGCCTCTCTAACAGTCATGGCCCCCTGGGGAGCTTTTATGGCGACCTCCATTGTGTCGGACATTGTGCTACTAGTCGGACCAGTCCAACACAGGTGTGTGTTGCCGGCGTCTTGATTGGGGTGTATTGTTTTGAGGAAGGGTATAGGAGGTGGTAAAGCCTATCATGGTGGGTTTACGTTAGCTCCTTTTCTTCGGAGTATTGACTAGGTCAATAAGGGCATCTTACCTTGAAACCGTTGCAGATGAATTCTATCTTGTCTTTGGAGGGCGGCCAAAGCACGACAGGTGTTCTAGAATAGCAATATCGGTTCCTCGATGGTAAGAATGGTTGATCACTCTAGAAAAAAGATAACAACAGAAACAGGGGACAGCCACCCTGTCTCAACAGACTCGATGGCTCGGCACTTCTGGTCAAGGGGGGGCTTGTGATATCTTTACAGGTGGACGAGCGAAGAGCAAGCCAGTGTCAAATAAGAGAGAACCGAGGAGTATCTGAAACGAGAGGGAAAAGGCAGCAAAGTCAAGTGACAGGAGACAAGATGTTGGGGGGCTACGGCCAAAGAGATGAGGAAGTGGGAGGGCTGATAAAAGAGAGAAGGTGTCTGGAGAGGAGGATTAATGATGGGAAAAGAAGAAGATGGAAGACGAAGAAATAGAGGGAGAAGTGAAGGAAAATAGAGGGGCAATTGAGGCCTGGTGTTACTGAACTGAATGGATAACTGAGCAAACTCATTCACCAGACAAACCTCTGCCCTCCACTTCTTCGCATGGATGGCTCACTTCTTTCTGACTCCGGATGGTTCCAGACGAAGGCTTGTTCAAGGTGTCTGGGTCAGATGCTGCTTTGCCTTGACTGACAGCTGCTAGGATGAACAAATCAACTGCTGATAATGAACCTCTATGTGAGGGGGGAGAGATGTGACTCTATTTTAGTCATGATGTTCTTGCAATTGGTGTTTGCAGGCTATTGATTGCTCGCGCACCTGTTCAAAGGCATGTGTGGGCATGGACTTCAGGCCCCAGAAGCCGGCAACTACGCCACGCGGCCGGTGAGAGCATTCTCAAGAATAATGACTTACAGGCCCAACCCATGCACCTGGCCAGAAAGACTTGAAGTCTGCCCAGATGGCAGCTGAGCGGCATCACCAACCTCTGGATACCTTCATTGATGGGAGCTAGCACACTGTCATTCATCCAGACAAAGCAATCACCAATATACCAATGGCAAAACCCACGCGGGACGCCTTGACAGCTTAGACCCCACATAAAGCACCTTAAATATCGATTCTAAATCCTAGCCCCAAGTCACTCAGAAAGCGGCGGAAAGCTTCTGATAAAGCTATAGCACACCATCAGCACAAACGCAACTTGGACAACTACTTAGGGGGCGAAACTTACTGTGCGGGGCACTCATATCCGGACGGATTTTTGTGCAGATAAAGCTGGTGATACTCCTCCGCATTCCACCATTGCCCTGCAGGAATAATCTCCGTAGACAGAGCCTGCTTATACCACTCCTTGCTCACTTTGTCCGTAATGTTTTCTGCAAGCTTATGCTGCTCGGCGCCATGTGTAAAGATCGCACTGCGGTACTGCGTGCCAATATCCGGCCCCTGCCGGTTCTTCGTCGTGGGGTCGTGCATGCGGTAGAAGAACTCCAGCAGCGAGCGGTAGCTCACTAGGGACGGGTCGAAGGTTATTTGAAGTGCTTCAGCATCTGCGTACCACCAAAAAATTAGCGTCTCATCAAAAGCCCATCCAAGTTTTTTCCGCTACTCACGTCCTGTGTCTCCCGTACACACAGCTCGGTAATCCGGCGAGGCCGTGTCTCCCCCGCAATATCCGACCTGCGCCTCTAGCAGGCCCTTGCCCTGTCCGAATTCCTTGCGGAAGAGGTGCTCGACACCCCAGAAACACCCTGCGGCGAGGGTTGCCGTTTGTGTAGGCGCGCTTGCCATGGCCAAATTGCGTGATGTTGACTTCGATGTGGAAGAGAGAGACGGAGACGTGGTGGAGAAGCGGAAAAGCCGTAAGACGGTTGTGCCGATAGTGGCCATAAAATTGTTGATAAGGGTTGATAGGGCTATGAGCTTCTTTTACCTTTGATGGAGATATAATATGAGATGATTAGAGTATTGGATGGGGACCAGCTAGAATCTTATACTCCATATGTCGTTGCGAGAATGTCGCCGCGTTAGCTAAGCCTGGGGTTGGTGGCGTCATATCATGCATGACATCGCAATCTGATCGAGTCGCAGGACCATATATGTTTAGAAGGGTTTACTTGCGCATTCTGACGAGCTAACTTGGATATATTGTATCGCTAAGCGATTCATTGGGCCACGAGCTAAGATCCCGATCCTGGTTAAGCTCCAAAGCAGGATCTGCTATTGTACACATCTCGAGAATAGTATGTCCCACGAATAAAATAAAAAGTGAATAACGCCGCCCCAATTGACCGTATCGCCAAAGAACTCAGACAATAAATGAAATCAACCATGCATCCCGGTCGCCTACCGATATCTGTTTCATCACAAACCGCCAATAGCACTCAACCGGACATTTCGACCTGTGAAGCTAAAGTCCCTGGGGCGGATATCCCCTCCAAATGTTGTGCGCCTTTGGCTGGTGTTCTTCTTGATGGGAAGGCTCCGGGGACCAAGGACCGCCGGTTTGTTTTCATTTTCCTTTTCGCCCTTGGCTATTCGCCTCGCCTGCGCGGTAAACATCGTATTCTCTGGTGGAGAGCTGCCGTAGGTTGTTGAGGTCGGGCTTCGCCGTCGATGAGCACGAAGTGTAGTCGCAGACGCACCAGGGCCGAATGAACCAATTGATATGCGTCGCATGGCGGTGCTAATTCTTCTCACATCATCCTTGCTAGCTTTCCACTCGCCCTTGATTTCAGACTGTGCGGGTGTGGGTGAGTAGTTGCCGCTTGGAGTTCTGACCGCGATCCTGGATGGCCGCTCAGCCGATGCGCGATTGAGAAAACTGCTACCTTCGATATCACGCAAGGGTGAATTACGTTCAGATGGGGCAAGGGGTGCTGTTGGAGGTGCGACAATCGGAGAGCTACCGGCCTTTTTTGATAAAAAACCGGTCTTGAATCTGTTGTTCTTGGGAATGCTCAATGGCTGGTCAGATGGGGTTGGGATCGGAGATGAATTGCCAGAGGGGCTAAAGTTTCGGGTTGGCACCGGTATGCCACGTGGGATAGGAGACGCCCTTGGGGGCGCCGGTTCTTGAGGACTAGCGCTTCGAGGGGCTAGGCGGGCTTCACGCTTCTGTGGCGTTTTCTGGATCTCAGTGAGGGTACCGTCCTCCTCGTCATCCTTCCATCTCACGCTTCGCTTTGGCGGCTTTGCTGATGCTTTCTTGGGCGAGAAACTGACGCTCTTTCTCCCGGTGCCCATCTTACGACGACGAGGGGATCCCCTCGTGGGCGAGGCTGGGGCTGTCGGGTGTAACGCAACCGTTGCATTCAAACTTCTTGAAGGAGGAACAATGGCTAGACTCAACCTCTTTTTCGCCTTTGAAGGGCTAGCCTTGGTAGGGCTAAAAGGCGGCATGAGCGGCATATTGCCATCCGCTTTGACGATGTTCGAAGTAGCAGTGCAACATGACTCGAGCATCTTGTTCAGACTTCGCCTACCCAATTCCACTGCCTCTTCCTCGCTCAAGTCCATGATGTTCTCAATAGCTGCAGCTATCTCGAAATGTGCTTGAAGTAGCAGCTGCACTGTAGCGGCTTCTCCTGCCTTGTCGTGATCTGCAACTGCCGAAAGAGCCTCTCGCTCAGCATTAGCCCTTAGCAGCTCCGCCTCGCGCCGAAGGTTTGTGACATCAATTTTATCGCTAGTATTGAATTCATGGAGCTGCTGGACAGCATTTTCGACAGCCGAAGTCATACCGCGTTCCCACGTACTTTTTGCGAGACGCTGATGGTAATGCTGCCGGCTTCCTTCAAGTTCCAGCAATATTCCTTGAGCTGTTTTTCGCACAGCTTGCAGATTTGACAGTGGCAGTTCATTTTCAGAGTTCGCGCAAACACTGTCGAAAGCTGCAATCCACGAAGACAGCACGCCGATCCTGCGGCTAACCTGTTTCAACTTGATCATGTTGTTCGTCCTCTCCTGCCTCTCCGGTAACGAATGGTCATAAGCATTGCGAATGCGAGCGAGACCTTCCCGGACAGCTGCATCCTTCTTTTCTGTTTGTTTTTTGAATTTGGCAAATGCTACTTTCTCGGAGTCCCTCTGCTGCGCTTTGAGTTCGTTGATCAAAGCCATTTGCTCATCAATCTTCACCAGGAAGTCCTTGACGTGGCGATTCACATTGAATACATTTCGCGTGACCTTTGTTTGGATGTTCTTTGCTCGGTTGGCATAGCGTAGGGTGTTTTGGGTTTCGTCGAAATGCTGGCTAGATGGGCTGACACAGACAATCATGACTGTCTTGCAATTGCCACCCAGTGAGAACTTTAGCAGCCGTGTCAGCTTTGAGTTTCGATAAGGGACGTGGTTTGTTTTCCGTGGATCGCAGAGTGCATTAATGCAGCTACCTAGCGCGAGGAGGGACTTGTTGATGTTGGCACCTTCGAAAAGTCTTTCCCCTCTGTTTTTTGTTGCGCTCGCACGTTCGCTTCCCGCCAAGTCAATGATGCTGAATGTTGCCATAGTGTGTGGTTCGTGAATGTCGGCATTTCTGTCTTTCTGTGCAATGTTGATTTGAAGAACCGCATGGGATCGAGAAGAAGTGGCGTTCGCCTCGGTTGGGGACATTGTTCGGCATGCATTACCCCTCATAATCATATCCATAACCTCCTGTACGGACTTGGGGCTGTGACTTGACAGCCCGGATACTGATACTGCCTTGTTTGTATCTTCTCGCAAGGAGAGCCCGCCCTTTGCGCCGCCGGGTACAAGAAGATCGCGAATCGTTTCATTGTAGATCTCCAAAAACGACAGAGAAAGTTCTGTTTGTTTTTCTCCTGACCTTTCTTCAATGCGCTCGAATAGCTCCTGCATGGTGAGGAAGATTATTCCAGGCTGCTGTGGGGTACCGGTAATGGTATGCGTCTTTCCACAACCGGTCGCGCCATAAGCAAATACGGTAGCATTGTATCCGTCGAGAACGCTATCGAGTAGGCTTCGTGTGGTCGATTCGTAAACCTCACCCTGACTGGCGTTCTGGTCGAAGATTTTGTCGAACGCGAAGGTCTGGTCTTTCACGCGTTTCCCATTGGGAACAACACTTCGGGAGAATTTCTGTACGGGGTTGTCTTCGGGCGGGTCGAATACTCTTCCCGAGGTCGGTCAACACGCAATTATATAGGTAAATCGAGACATGTACTCACAAGCATCTATCGTCAATGACCTTGATGATTGAGCGGAGGCCCTTCTGGTTCAGCTTTGGGGCTGGTGCCCCGGCCAGAGACCCGTCACCGAGAAACAGCGGACCATCTTCACATTTGGAGAGCTGGGCTGCCTCGCGAATTGTAAACGGCCGGACTCTGACAGTGACACTGATAGATGAAGAGTCACTTGGGGCCCCCATATTGTCGGATTGTTCGCTGTTGAAAAGCTCTCGTAGTCAGTGTTGGAGTGTCGTGATTGAGGGCCGTCCGCCCCGTCCGTTTGGCGTCACAGCTGGAGAGCGCGAGGTAGACTAGTAATGAGCAAACAAAAGAGATAAGACAGAGGCATTCGATGAAGAATGTTGACAATAGTGGACCTTTTCCCGGGATCCCCAGAACTCACCCCTGTTGAGCTGCGCTGGAGCACGGCGGGAGGCTTGAAGCCACTTGATTTGTTGACAGTTGGCGCTGTCCTGTTGCTCGAGCAACACATGTGTGAACACCGCCGTGTCTATATATTCCCCAAAGGAAGCCAGATCCTATCGGCACGCACACAATCTGACAGGATATTGCCTGCCAACAGAGCACTCAATCCTTGCGCGCCGATGATTCGTGGCAAAGCAGGCAGATAACTGATTAATCGACCATTTGGACCGGCTGTGCTAATCGGGATCTACTATCTTCACTAAACTTGAGCTACTTTTACGGCTCAATACGAAACCGGTATACGAGGACACAGAATAATCAGGAGTTCTAACTGTGCACGCTCACAACGTACCTCCATCATTCATCTGGAGGTATCCCTAAAGGTTCAATCCATTATCATTACATTTCCGAATGCAGTTCGAGCCGCACTCATTATATCACGAACTCCATCCGGTAACCTGTACTCCGTAGACTACCGACCCTTGTGCTGAAGTTAATAAATTGAGCCGAAATAAAACACGGGAAGAAATAGCATGGAGATGCAAACAATACACTATGGCTCCTCGTCTTCGTCGTCAAAGCTAGGAAGAACAACGTCCCAGCCACGGTCGTCCAGATCGAGGTCGTTGGGATTATCAGAACCAGCCTTGCCCGTCTTACGGAATCTGAAAGCGATAGACTGCCCGTTGTTGAGTTCGGCTGCCCTCAATGTGAGGGACCCAGTCTTGTTGTCTGCCCCCCGTTTGGGAGCATCATCACCTTCGCTATCGATATCCGATGCCTCGAGGCTTGTCCATCCTTTCTCCAGATCATTCTTATCCACTGCAACTCCGAACTCAATCTCGGCGAAATCTCCAGGAACCGGATCTCCATTGATGTCTTTTAGGCCGCGCGCTTGGAGAGCTTCAAGCAGCTTTGTTTTGGTGGCCTCGATGGTCTGGGAAGGCGGGAGCAGCAAAAGCACGGTCGTTCTGTGCTTCTTGAACAGTAGTGTCCAGCTTAGAGGATCTGGTTGTGACTTTTCACCAATAGTCAGCGTAACTCGGTATGTCTGGAAGTGCGACTACTTCCAAAATGCGATGCGCCTGACTCACCATGTTGTTGAGTACTCTTCGTAGTTAGGTAGTGGTTAGTTTGTTGGTTCAAGTAGAAAGCTCTGGCGGGGCCGCGGCGCTATTGATTTGGAGTCGGAGTCGGAGAACGTCAGAGTTCCCCGTAGTCGTAAGGACGCAAACTCACCTCCATCAAAAATCGCGCCCGAACCTCCTATTACCGGATTTGCCAAGTCGAGGGTCAACTTCTCTCTTGCTACCGAGCCTTCGTCTGTTCTAGCCAACTATTAGAGAAAATAAGGCTAAATATCGTTCACCTTTCCACGACCATGCACGCGGAACAGCCCTCCGCGGCTCGCAGCCCGGAGTCGACGACTCTATATAAGATATTACACTGGGACAAGTTCTTCGAGTCGGAAGCGCCGCCCAGGTTGGGAATTGAGGTTGGCCAGCGACTGCCATTGACTGCCATGTCTGCGTTCTCCGCTGGCCTAGCCATTGGATCGATCAACGGAAGCAAAAAGGCCGCGTATCGTTTCCGCGCTGAAAATGCTCATCGCTTTCCCACGACACCAACGGGGTGGTTCCAGTATCACAAAACCAAAAACTACATATCCATAGTTGGAGGCGTCAAGGAGGGCATGAAAATGGGGTTCAAGCTCGGCGCTGGGGCGTTAGCGTTCTGTCTTTTCGAAGAGACGGTGGACTATGCTCGTCACGACCAGAGAGACTTCATATCCACAGTAACGGCTGGATTGTCATTTTCTGGAATTTATAGTCTGATAGGTTTGTTCATACAGATGTGCTTGGAGAAGACAAGCTGATGTCCATGATTTAGCTCGGCACGATGTTTACACCGCGGCACGAACAACCAAATTGGGCCTAAAGCTCAGCCTTGTGTATGGGTTGCTGCAGGATGGTCTTGAAAGCCTGAAGGGCAACCGACCCGCTTATCTTGATTTCATACTCGGCAAGCGTTCCAAGATTGAATGAAGAGAGTTGGAGATGTACATTATTATTGAGCGTGCGGGCTCACCAAGCAGAACCGCAGTGTATCGTCAGTCCACTCGGCTGAATAGCTGACAAAGAGGCCAAGCTGGGAATTGAGTTACGGACTACGGAACATTTGAAGCTGAAAGCCTCCGTGGACTGTCGATTACCTCAGATCACCCCTTTGGGCCGTTCCACGCCGACAGCCAAGGCCTGTTCTTCAAAAGGGCATGTTTACTCATACCGTGTCGAAATTGAAAGTAAGAGTGGACGCTATCGGAAAGTTCTCAAGGAGTCTCATAGATGACTGAAGACCGTTCCCACCCTCGCGCCCAAGATAGGGGTGTGTTGGGGTGGCTTCTAGTGAGTTTCTTTATTCTCAGAACGCCCTTCATCCAACGTCAGGTGACTAGTCCCCGCAACTTCCAACATCACGAATGTGCCTTTACAGCCTTTTTTTTGTTTCATTCTTTTTATGCAACAAGGCACACATTCAGCGTGGTAAGTGCTGGTATTGTACATAAGGGGAGTTTTACCTGGTATCTAGATCAGATTAGCATGAAATGGTCCCAAATTACGTTCCTAAGCAACCAAAAACAATTTCTTGCAAGAGATGTAATGCCTAATCTCAGGCGAGAGCTTGCCCACCTGCAGGGACACAAAACCCAGGAATTTGAGTGCTTCTTACCACATCCGTCATTATCAAGGGTGGCTTCTGTCAACGGGCTATACCTCTGGCTGGCTCGGCCATGCCGTACTTGAGAAGACAAACAAACGGGAAAAAAAGCAAAAGCATTTGTGAGATGACTGACCCAGGATCTCAGACCTGCAACTGAGAAGCAAATCCTTCTAGAAGTTCTCCAGAACGATCTATCATCCTTCCTGCCGAACCCCTCATCGCTATCTTGTTCTTGTTCTTGATATCAACCACTACTACTTTCAGACTCCGCAATCCAATTTACATAGCAATACCAGCCTCTCGTCCATATCACTCATCTTTATCGAAGCTTTATACCTACCGGGTTCATTTTAACTTTTCGGCAAGGATCGTCTTATGCTGAGCTTTCAGACCACGTTCATTTCTCCCACTCGTCTTTCCTATCAGTCCGATTACGGGCGCAACAAATTCGCTCAGAGCAAAAGCAACACACTCTTCAAGCATTGAGTGTAGAGGCTGATCTCGATCTCGCACGGATCACAGCAGCTTGCCAGTGCGCAGATGTGTTGGTGGAGCTAGATTATTGATTATTGCCGTTTGACGTGGGAGATCCCCGCCCTCCAGAGCAGAGGTATTCTGTCCCAGCTACCGAATTATTATTGCACCCGCCCAAGCTCCCTTACTAACGCAGAATGCTCGCTTTCAGTGCTCTATATGCTTCCGATCTTCGACCATCAATCCACCGATAGGTTAGATATCGCTCTCGTCGAACAGCGGTGCCGGTCGGCTGCTCAAATGTTTGCTCGCTACTGACCCTCCCCCGCGCCGTGGAACTGGGGATTTAGAGCTGAGCTCCCCCGTCATTGATGTCATCGGCTGTCTTCTTCTTCTGGGCCCGACGAAACTCTATGCTACCACTGCTTGAAACATACAGCTGAATCTTTTTTAATCTGTGCTCTATCCCACCCCGAGAAAGCGTCACCAGCGTTCATCATGAGGCGACATGGCAGGGCCGGCGGAGGTACAACCAAAGCTGTGACACCCGTCTCAGACACCGTATCGTTAATCCATTCGTTCGATTCAATTACGAATCCCAATCGTCCGGTGCGCCCATCGCCATTGGCCTCGTCTAGCATTCAGGCTCTGCCCTTGGACCTCGTCGATCGACTGCGCTCTTTCCCTCTATTTCAATCTACGCCGGAATCATTCCTCATCGACGTCGGACAGCATTTGCGCCCGCAACTGTGCGCTCCAAATGACTATATCTTGACAGAAGGCGATGAGGCGAAGGCAATATACTGGCTGGTACGAGGTGCAGTATCGGTCACTTCTAGGGATGGGGAAAGTATATATGCGGAGCTCGAGTCGGGTGCCTTTTTTGGTGAAATAGGTGTATTGATGGATCGACCACGTACCGCTACCATTATCGCTCGTTCAAGATGCTTGCTAGTCGTCCTTACCAAAGAGGATTTCCGGAGAATCCTTCCTCGTTTTCCCGAAGTAGAGCGAGCCATCAGGGATGAGGCCCAAGAACGATTGATGATCCTCGAAAAGAAAAAGAAAGAGACCTCGGTGCCCTCTATCGACCTCATAGAGGCAGGCCGAAGAGGGTCCAAAAGATTAAGAGAGACCTTCTCCCGTGATCTTTCGCTCACCGAACAGAATGGGGCAAGCCTAAAGTTCGTGAATAAGAAACGCAAATCCCCAAGTCCGGGACTAGCTGATGGAACCTCAAGTGCTCTGGCAAATGGGCTCGTTAACGTGCGTCTTCTACTCAAGGAGCTTCCGCTCTTTGCTAGCCTTCCACCAGATATTCTCCACTTTTTGGGTCTCAATGCGCAACCACGATCATTCCCGCCTTTTACCGACATTATCAAACAGGACTCACAGGGGCGCGAAGTCTATTTTATTGTCCGTGGTGACGTGGAAGTCCTCAGTGAGAAGAGAGATTCGCGGAACGGAGGGCGACCCCTACCCAGTACCATTGAATATCCCGGCTTTGAAGTGAAGGCGCGCCTGAAACAAGGTCAGTATTTTGGTGAGGTGGTGAGCCTTTCTCTGGCTCCCCGCCGAACTGCAACCGTACGCTCAATCAATGCCGTCGAATGTCTCATGATCAGCGGCGAGGTTCTAGCTGAATTGTGGGATAAATGCCCGCAAGATGTCCGTGAACAGGTAGAACGTACCGCCAAGGACAGGCTCAAGTCTGCATCCGACGGCGATGTTGTCATGGCTGAAGCTGGAGACACTGATGGATTGGGTCCTGCTGACGAGAGCTTCAAGATCAGATCTGCTCGTAGGCAATCTATGCCGCTTTTGACACTCACCGAGACCGAGCTGGACAGCACTCAGAGGGCAAATGGCATAGATGATCACACCGTATTACGGCCATCGGACCCAGACCCTTTTCTCAACGTGGGCTTGGATAACGTTCGGCTGCGCAGTCGACGGGGGTCTGTCGCTCCATTATCCCCGGAGGAGGTCACTCGAGACCTACAGCGGCCGACTCCGACCGAGCCGCTCTCCAGCAGTTCGTCATTTCGCACTCTTTCGGGGACGCCAAGCACGCCAGTGCAAAAGACACGGCGCGAACCCAGCAATGACAGCCGTGGGATACTCCCCGACAATGTACTCGTGCGGATATTTCATCACCTTGGGCTACACGATCTTCTTCGTCTGCGAGTAGTGTCTCTTTATTGGTCCGAAATACTCAGCTCGTCTCCAGACTTGCTTCACTACTTGGACTTGAGCGTCTATAATCGCTGCCTCACAGACGACGTGTTGGCGAAAATAATTTGCCCTTTTATCGGAAATAGACCACGCTACATTGATATCAGCAATTGTTTCCATATCACAGACGAAGGTTTCAATAATCTGGTGAACACCTGCGGATCTAACGTCGTGGCTTGGAAGATGAAGAGCGTCTGGGACGTAACTGCATCCGCCATCTTGGAGATGGCTCTTAGAGCGAATGGTCTGCAAGAGGTGGATTTGAGTAATTGCCGAAAAGTCAGCGACACGCTCTTGGCTCGAATTCTCGGATGGGCCACCCCAGGCCCATATAAGCCTCCAGATGAGTCCGCGAAGTCTGGCAAACCTATTCTCAAACCCACGTTTTTGACATCAACGGGTGCGGCAGTCTTTGGGTGTCCAGAACTCAAGAAGCTGACTCTGTCTTACTGCAAACATGTGACTGACAGATCGATGCATCACATTGCATCTCATGCTGCCCCGAGGATCGAGGAAATAGATCTCACGCGGTGCACAACAATTACTGATCATGGGTTCCAGTTTTGGGGAAACGCTCAGTTTACTAATCTCCGGAAACTCTGCCTAGCGGATTGCACATACTTGACTGATAATGCAATCGTATATCTTACCAATGCTGCAAAACAATTGCAAGAGTTGGATCTGGTACGCAAATTCCATGTCCCCTGTCACGATACGCTCGCTGATCCTCGTTCTTGTAGTCATTTTGCTGTGCTTTATCAGACACGGCAACGGAGGTCCTTGCTCTGCAATGTTCTCAGTTGAGATATCTCAACATGTCATTCTGTGGATCCGCTATATCTGATCCATCATTACGCAGCATTGGACTACATCTCCTCCACCTAAACAGGCTTTCAGTGCGCGGTTGTGTTCGCGTAACTGGGCCCGGGGTGGAATCAGTAGCGGACGGCTGCACGCAGCTGAAAACTTTCGATGTCAGCCAGTGCAAGAATCTAGCCGCCTGGCTTGAAGCAGGAGGAACTCAAAAGTACAAGGGCAAAATTTTCTTCGACACCGTTGCCGTCAACAGAAGGCTTTACCGATAGCACCCGCTTTACCTGCCAACACTATCCGGCCGCATACCACGAATACGCCTTCTCCTAGCCAAATCCATAGCCTCTCACCCCTCCATGCCGAGGCCATATCAAGTTTCATACTACCCTCCGTTACGATAATCTCACGTTCTTCTCGTCCCGACCTGTTCACGACTCTTTATTTGAATATATTCGTTTTGGTACTCCTGCTGTTTCTTCACCGGAGTTAAGGTCCTTGTCTTCGCGGATGGACTATGTTTTTGGTTGACGGCAGTCACGAATCTTGCTACACTGCGTTAATATATTACAGCGCGTTGATCGAATAGCTTTCACGCCACGGCCATGTACGATCATTGCTCAGCAACACTGTCATTTTTGCCCACAAATTTTGTCCAGGTGCACAGGAATAGGCGTGGGAGGAGTCTGGCTCTGACATAGCTATACCAGCGTATATCGGTTGACCTCCTATCTATATCGCATGTTGGAGCTGACCATTTTCTGAAGACTTTACATGTATCTTAGATCTCTTTTCATTCTATTCGCCATCTGGAAGGCCAGTTACAGAACAATCGCAGCCCTGTCCAGATCCTGTTCTAGATTAAATGAAGCTCAAAACGTCCAGACAAAGTATCTTTTTTGTGTTGTTAGACTGCGTTTTGGATGTTGTTTTGTTTCTATTGATGCTTGCTGCTGCTATCTCGTTCACCCCGATTTTCGTCGCAGCTTCTGGTCTAGAAACCTTGAGACAAAGAATAGGTCCGTGGCTCTCTTATGCTACACATCTCGAAACTAATCCTTGTCTGCCAGTGCCTTCTGATCCAGAGCGGCAAGGCTATTGTCATAGGTTTAACCTCACAAAGGCCCTTTGTCTTTCACGCGATACACAGTCCTAATCATTCAGGCCCTCGAGCAAAGCATCAAACTTACTGCGTCTCAGTCCTCCAGGCCTGCTTTATTCTCTTCACCGACGTTGGTTCCAGATACTACTCAAGTCATTCTGACTCTCAAACGGCTTTCTCGTCCATGTTCGAACCACTCTGGATAATGAAGACTCAAGTATCTCTGTTGGAAGAGGAT
The DNA here is from genome assembly GCA_003719405.1 of Aspergillus incahuasiensis. Taxonomy (NCBI): domain Eukaryota; kingdom Fungi; phylum Ascomycota; class Eurotiomycetes; order Eurotiales; family Aspergillaceae; genus Aspergillus; species Aspergillus incahuasiensis. The sequence goes on along the minus strand of RHLP01000019.1, from coordinate 38,545 downwards.
GTCTATTTAATAGGCACCGGTCCTCAAGGCACAGAGCTTTAGGTACACGTCTACAGCAATTCTCCAACCATAGTCAACCCGTTACACTCAACAACTCGACCACAGAAGCACCCACAGTCTCTTCAGCATGGCACCTCGCAATAAACGCACTCGCGAGGAGTCGGTTTCTAGTTCGGCCGCCAGTACGGGGTCTTCTACTGAACCTCCTACTGAGCCTCCCACGGAAGCTACTACTGGGGCTTCTACAGAGGCAACGACGGATGCCGCTACAACTATCCAAGCTTCTGAAGAGCCCGAGGCGTCAGGGCATCCCGCAAGACCTCCCAAGATCGTGAGACCCCGCTATAGCCGCAAGAACAAACCTGAAGCCTTGAAACGTGCCCACGACAAACGTCTCGCCCAACAAAGAGCTGATAGGACTGATGTGGATGCTCGCGTTTCGCAGGCTGGTGGTGAACAGAATATTAACTGGGCTGAAATGGTGATCGAACGGTTCAATAAACAGAAAGGGAAAATAATCCCAACTTGTGATCGGTGCAAGGTGCGTTAGGCCAGAACGTTAAGCTTATCCTTTGCATCTTTTACCCGCGATTGTGGCCGGTCATAGCATTGCTAATAATTTTTTTTGGACAAACTTAAGGTTAAGAATAGGTTGTGTGACCAACGGGCTAATGGCTGTAAGCCTTGCGAACTCAAAGAGGTCCGATGCACAGTCACCGACAAAATATCTCACGTTACTTGGGAGCGTGGAAATGATGTCCCTCAGCGCAGCGCAGCCGCAGACGCCGAACTACGAACAAGGCTTGCAGAAGTGGTGGCGGAACGTGACCTCCTACGCAACCAGGTGGCCCAAAACCCCGGTCTCCAGCAACTCAGTCAAGTGCTGCTAGAGAACCAGCGTCTTAGAAGTGAGAACGAGCGCCAGCAAAGATGCCTAGCAGCCTTCACGGGCAAGCCTTTCAAGGAGACCAACCCCTCGACTGATACTCCTGCCACTGTTGTCAACCCCCCGACTGATACTCCTGCCACTGTTGTCAACCCCTCAACCGAAACTTCTTCCACCGTTGTCAATTCCCCGTCTGTTCTTCCTACGAGCAATGTTGCCCAGAGTACACCCCCTACACAAATGGCCTCCCGAGCCAACTACGGTAACGATATCCCCCCTGAAAGGCTGGCGGCAAGTTCCTCGGAGAATCAGCGAATGCCTCTTTTTCCTAGACGACTTGCCGGTAGAACCTCCACTGCGGATATTGAAAGAATGGGTCGGAATCTTTACAATGCTGCGGTGGAGGCCCTTCGTGACATACAGAGTACAGCTTGCACACCTACACCTGCTCATGGCGACAATACTGCCGACATCAGTAGGTCTAGTTTCCCTTCCCGCCCAGAACCGGCCACCACTGTCGAGACTCACCAGGGTAACCCGTACACGCAATCGCTCAGTGGTCCCAGCAACGGTAGGGATGCTGCACCTGCTACTAATCCTGCAACTCTTCCTGCATTCGCGCAGCCGTCTACCATCCAATCCCAAGGGGCGTTCCAAAATTCGGACTCGATCGCGATCAAGACGGAGGACGCTGAAGAAACTTCTGAGACACAAGACATGGATTGGACTGTCGAAGTGGACAACGCCGTTCTCAAACGAGACAACGATGATGAGGACTTTGATGTGCAAATGTGGGATTAGTGAGTTCACTCTCTTCTCACCAGTGTTTCGTCCTACATTCGCTTTGCGCCCTACGTTCTCTTTGGCTTCATTTGATATTAAACCTTGCTGTCTTGTATGCATATCTTGCTTTTGTGTTTTTCCGCATGTTTGTGCTTCATTCTGTTTGCAACATTGATTGGGTTGTCTTGAGTTGTTTGAATATACTCCATAAATAAATCGATGCGATGAACAAAAACCCGGTAATGGGCCTCTCCTGTTGTACATAAGGGTATCCCAACATAATAACTCCCTCCGTATATGCAAAAGCTTCAAGGGACAAGAGACCAAAGACGAAATTGTCAAGTAAGCAACGCGATAGCAAAATTCTCAGGGATTGGCCAAGACCAAAGCACGAAAGAAAAGAGACATCCAAAGGCACGGTACAAGCCGGATCTAATAATGCCCAGTCGTCTTCCTAACCCTGAAACAGCAACAAATGCCCTTACCCTCGCACCATTGCCGGACAAACCCAGGGGCAACTTCCCTGTCCTCGTTGACAAGAGCAAGTCCCTCTGTGTTCAACCAGGCAGTGAAGTCCTCAAGGTAGATAGGATCATACATGAGAATTTTCTCATGCCAGGTCAAACGTTTCAGACCGGTGCCAGCAGGGCTTAGTATCGAACTCGGTCGTATTTGGGAACGTACAGCTTGTGTAATCTGTCCGCCTAGGTCCGGAAGGTCTCTATCTGCTAAGACAGGTGGAGATGGGCACGCTTTTGTTTGTGCGGGTTTGGCTCGTCGGGAACGGGGTCGAGTGGGAGAAGCAGATGTCGACGGGATTCTCGAACTCGGGCTAGAGGGGGATGTAGAGATGGGTAGTTGGTGTTGGTGTTGTTGTTTTTTTCTTTTATTCTTGTTCTTATTAGTCCCCTCCTCTATTTGAGGCGGACTAGACAAAAACTGGCTCAGTATTGCGGTTGGGGACAGAAGGGATTCGTCTTCTGAATCCTGAATCTCTTCGACCTCCATAAATGAACGTTTTACAGGTGTTTTCTGTTGTTTTGACTCTGTTTCGGGCTTGTGGCTAAGGCTAAGCTGTTTGTTCTCTTTCACTGCTACTGCAGTTGTTGTCTCACAAAGCTTGGCCGGTTGCAATTGAGAGGAGCCTTTGGTTGTTGGTCTTCGAGTAGCTGGTTTGGTTTCCTTTAGCTCTTTCTCAACCGCTTTCGGCTCGGGTACAGAAGAAACTGTTGCAATTTTTTCTTTCGCTTGTGTCTTTTTGCTGGCTCCTTGGGTGGTAGGCCCGTGTTTAGCTACCCAGCATCTCTCAAGAAGCTGGATGTTTTTTTCGCGATTCTTGAGCGGCTTGAACCCATGATTTTGAACCTCGGACGCCAGCTGAAGGTCCGTTTTCCCTCGGTAATGTGGCATTGATTGTTGTGATTTGGCATCCGATTTCGTACATGCCGGTTGCTCAACTGCATGGCTTGAAGTCACGAAAGCTTCGTTGCTAATGGGAACATCCATCGGGGTCGGAGACTTGGGCGGTTGAACATCAGATGAACTGTTAATATTGAAAGCAGCGCTCCCATATTCATGCTTACTCTTCTTCCCCTCAGCGATTGAGCCCGATGCAATGTATTCGGGTGACTCGAGTGAGGCCGGACCCTTATCTTTTTCCTTGTCATCGTCGAGAGGTGGAGCGATGTGATTAGGTGCTTCAGGTGAGTCCACAAGGTCCACGACCTCGATATCAGCTACCAGCCCTTCCGGATCCCTAGCCGCAACTGACCATAGGTTTCTCCGCGCTGTCAATCGCGATATAGCGGAGGATGAGCGCACATCCTTTGATTGTTGGCTCGGTATTGTTGTTGACTCCTTCTCTGATTCATGGAGTGCAGCTTGCGTGTCTCTCAGCAAAGTTGGCGAGTCATCTCGCTCAAGCTGGCTACAGGTCCCAAAAACCAGGGCCTGCTGGTCTAACGACTGAACCGCCTCTTCCGGTGAGCATACTGTTCTGGGTGCTTTGAGCTCGAACTTTGCGCCTGATTTCTTCTTTGTATTGCGACTTTTTGCCTTGGCTCCTGTCAATTTCTCCGCGGCATTCAGGCTTATTTGGCGATCTAAATCTAAACAATCCGGATAATTTCTAGTGTAAGAAGCTGTGACACGAGCAGTCAAAGTTGTTAACCTTTTGACCTTTGGCTTTGGCTTCTTGCTGGGTTTTGGAGCTGCGAGTTGAGAAGCGCTTCCTTCACCATTTTGAATGGCTTCGCCTTCATGTAAGGGTTGTGGTTTTACTGGCAGTAGCCTCTGGTCCACGAGCTGCTTATCGCAATCGACGTTAGCTAAAGCACTTGACTTAAAAAGAGTTTTACGGCATACCTCTATTCGACGACGCTTCGTCGGTCCGCTATCTCCATAGTCTTGGTTTCTATCCGTGGCGGTCGCCATACCATCATATCCGTACCCAGAGAGCAATGTACCGAGGCCATTCCGTCTATGTGCAATGTCATCCAGATCCTCGTCCAAATCAATAACTAGATGGGTCGCTTCCTTTGTCGGCGTCCAATCCATCCTCCTCTTCATAGCCGGGTCCAGATGCAAATTGTTCGTTTCAAGATCGACGGCCTCCCCCTTTCCAGCACTTCGTTCGCGTTTGGCCTTTTCGCCGTCAGCCGACTTTGAGCCAGTTGCCTTTAACTTCGACGCTCCAGACTTGGTGATTTGTCCAGATATCGTTCTGTTCTTCAATTTTTCGCCCCCGGCGCCGCTTTCTTCCTTTCTCTTCCTAGTTTTCTTGGGCTTCGTCGGCGCATTTTCCTTGTTTTCCAAGTCACCTTGATCCAGAGTCGGTAGCTCTGCCTGCGGTATGGTTTTGGCTTTTCGTCCTCTCCTCTTCGGTTTGTCCTCCGCAGAAGCTGGGATTGCGTGTGTCACTTGTTTCTCCTCCTGCGGTGCCTCCTCCGCTATTCGGTCTGTTGTCTTGGTCTTACTATATGGAGGTGTAGAAAAGAATCTGGAGCGCGTCGGAGGTCGCGATCGTTTAGATTGCGCAGGTAGCGGTGACAAGGACCGGTCACGCAGCGATATTTTCTTTGCATCTTCCGACAGCGGCGGAGTACAAATTGCAGTGCCTTCCGGAGACGAGGAGAGCAATACACAGTTCGTTGCAATCTGCATCGTAGGGCAAACTTAGGGCAAGATTGTCAGCAGCGCATATATAATCAGCACAGAAGAAAATCAAAGCGCCATGCTGTACGCTTGCAGTGCCATGCGCAAGCGGAGGTCCGTAGGAAGAGTAGAGATCCGAGTGGCAATCGATAAGAGCGGAGTTAACAGTCTTGGCACGAATTGCTCCTTTAGAAAGCTGGCTTGGTAGGCCGGGCAACCAATGGAATTCGGCGAAACTCCCCATGAACGTACAGAGCAGGCTACACGGATGCACAAGAGCTGTCTACGAACTTCTAGGTCTGAGCCTAATATAGCTATTAGTTAATATTGAGTGATGTACAGTTATATTGTATTCTTCGAGAGTTGTTGGGAAGACTGGCGATGTATATACCCTGTGCCAACGGGAACCTGCGTATGCGCAGATTCGCGCGAAAGAACCGAGCCTCGGTAATGCGTTTGGTCACCTGAAGGCCACGCGGGCACGACGGGACGTTGTTCCGGCGCTGGTATGGAGACCGCGCCGAGTAGCTTGCTCGGCCTGTCCAGTCCGGGTCTCGCGGTGTAGCAGGCTGGGAAAAAATGAGAGTTCATGGTCTGCAACCAATATACAACCTCAGGTCGCTCCCCGTAGTGCAATTGCTCCCAACACAGACAGTTCGAGCTGCCTCCTCCCGTTATCAGAAGCACCATTCGCTGGCTTATGAGAAGCTGACGGCAATGAGCCCAGTTTGTATGTTTTCTTAATCTTCGCAAAGTCCGAGATCTCTGATAAGGCATCATCATCAAATGGTAAAGGCGTGCCCTGAACGTTCTGCGCCAGATGTGAGGCGACAGTTTCTTGGGTGGTCTCCGGAGAGACTGAGACCTTAACCACCAATAAGTTGCTGGTAGTGTCACTAATACCGAACTTTCTAAAAGAATCGGCAATCTAACGTCGGTCAGGCTGGAAACAAATGACTCCTTGAGTCTCAACGTACGTTGTTCGTTGGGCTGAATGAGAATACAATCTCCGAGTGGATGTTACGGGACTTGAGACGATCATTCAAGTAGTCATTGACGGCACGGAAGACAGCGGAGAGAGCATGTGCTCGAGAGAGAACCTGAGTCCGTGGTAAGCGGGGTTGAATATCAAGACATTAGCTAGACAATGTAGACGTACCATACTCGCATCAATAAACGCATACTCAAATTCTGCATTAGCGGATAGAAGCTGTTGCCTCAAAGAAGCGGCATTCTGTACATCCCTATAGAGCGCAGCATGAACCTCGAGCGATGAGGGAAGGTGGGGTAGATGAATTGTTTCTAGAGACGGCGACATGTTGGGTAGGCAATCCTGAGATCACAAATTGTCTGATAGCTGTCCACTCAGAAGAGATTATTGAATGGCAATTTCTGTATTTGAGTATTGAGAGCATTCGCTATTCCCGATAAACTTTTTGATACGAAGCTCAAATCAACCCCACGATAGCCTGCCGGAGTTAACCTTGGAACAAGGGCTATTGCCGAGGCTGAGTCATCAATCGTGTGCTTAATGACTACACTTCTCGAACTTTCGGGTCCGGGAGGTCACCGTAGTACTAGTAAGCAAGTGATATCACTGGCCTTCTCCTTCAAATACTCCCAAGTTTCCGTCAGAGGGATTGTTCATCACCCGATCTTTCGTCAGTATCGAACTCCCTACACGAACATGGCGTTCTTTCTACGACGCCCCTTTGCCGTACCGACGGCCGTCCGTCAGATTCCCAAGTCTGCGAATACCGCTCGCTTCATCCACAGCTCTCCGATCAAACCCGCTCAACCAAAGCCTCTCACTCCCGCCTCTTCTTCGATAGTCGCAAAGTCAAGACAGACTTTCCAGAATGCATTCCGCCGCACTTACATGCAACAGACCGCCAATGCTTCGCAGGGCGACATGACCTCGAAGCTAATCTATGGAGCAGCAATCGTTGGTGGTACTATCTTGGCGACGAACTTCGTCTTCAACCGCGAGACTCGTGAAGACGGGGGAATGCCTGCTTTTGAACGGGCTTATCTGAACGAAACGTTCATGCACACTGGACTTGGTCTCGGAATTATTGGTGTTGCCGCTCGGGCCCTACACTCCAGCGGATGGACTTATCGTCTCATGGCTACGAACCCTTGGCTCGTTGCTGGTGTTGGACTTGTTGCCAGCATGGGTACTATGTTTGGAACCTTCTACACTTCGCCTAACAAGTGAGTCAAATTGCCTTCTTGGTCTCGACTAGTTCGTTGTCTGACTGGTATATAGCTACGTTCAGAAGTACGGTCTCTGGGCCGCCTTCAACATCACCCAAGCTGCTCTCCTCGCACCTCTGATGTTCATGAACCCCGCTATCCTTGCCCGCGCCGGTCTCTACACTGTTGGAATGATGGGCTCCATTGCTTTCGTCGGTGCCACCGCTAAGCAGGAGAAATACCTGTACCTTGGTGCTCCTCTTCTTGCCGGTGTGACCATCGTTGCTCTCTCCGGATTCGCCCCCCTGGTCCTCCCCGCAACTGCTACTCGTGCCCTGATGTGGTCCGAGAACATCTGGCTGTACGGTGGTCTCGCTGTCTTTGGAGGTTTCACCCTTTACGACGTTCAGAAGATCCTGCACCATGCCCGCATGTCCGAGCGCGGTCTTCTCCAGAAGGATGTTGTGAACGAGTCCGTTAGCCTCGAGTTGGACTTCATTAACATTTTCATCCGTATGGTCCAAATTCTGGCCCTGCGAAACAACAACCGCAGGTAAAGACCCTGCGGGATCTACCGAAATTCTTCCGTCTATTATGGAGACCCTTGGCCGGTCCGATATACCTGTACTGAATATTCATTTGTGGATTACCAATGTCGCATTTATTTTCCGAGATTTGATTTTTCCTTTGAATAAATTTTGCTATCGGGCCTGTCTGACATGTCTGAGAGAATAGGTGTCGGAGTTCAATCTCCACTCAATTAGCAGCAGAAAACAAATGAAAAAAAGAAGAAAAATTAAAATATAAATTTATTTTATTGACGTCTCGGTTGTCTCATTCCCGCCGTAACATTCAAATAGAATAAACAGATTGTTATCGGTCAAAGTGACTTAAGACATAGCAAAGGAAACAAGCCCTAACAACCCGCAACCCAGCACCGCGCCCAACCCTCCACCAACCCTTATACTACTTGCAACCACACCCCCGGACTCCTTATCGTCCCCAGACGCTGGAGAGTAGGTTTTGCTCACAAAGTCCAAGAAATTGACCTTTTCCTCCGTATACCCACACAACCCACTCCCCCTCATCAACGCCTCTGGAAACAGCACTCTTGGCTCTCCCTTATCCATATCAAGCCTCAACTCGCCCACATCGTCCACGGTCCAAGTATTACAACTCAGGACATCCCTCACAACAACCGAAGGTTGAAACCCATTTATCATGCGGATCGTATACGCCTCGCTGTTACTCCCCTGCGTCGAAAGGACCATGATGACTTGCCTGCCCTCGCGGCCTTTGCGGAAGGCCATCTCCGAGGACCCGCTGTAAACCGGGTACGTGTTGTAGTTGATATAGTAGTCTGGGTCGAGCTGAATGGCGTGTTTGCGGATTGCGTTTAGAGTGCGGATCGTGCTGTAGAGGGAAGAGGAGGTGTCGTAGGCGGAGGGCCAGAGGGCTTCGCGGTTGTGGGGGTCTGTTGAGCCGGAGAAGTGTTGTTCTTGGCCTTGGTATATTATGGGGAGGCCGTCGAAGAGGAGGGTGAAGGTGAGGATGTTTTTGGCGAGCTAGGTTCAGCTGGTTAGGGCTCTGCTGCAGGTACAGGGGATGTATGAGGATAACTTACATTGATGTCGTCCTTCATGCTGGCGAAACGGGGGAGATCGTGGTTCTCTGAAAAGATGGTTAGGCCTGTGACGCTGGGGCATCTGTTTTTCATCGTTTCAACTTGGTTGGGGAGGGAGTCTGTATCTCCGAGGGTAAAGGCGTCCAGAAGGGCAAAGTAGATAGGGTAGTTGGTGACACTGGACATGATATTATCTTGGTAACCGCAGATAATCTCGACAGATCGCTCGTAGACCTCTCCGAACATGAAGACGTCGGCTGCTTCCCCAAACTTTCCGAGGAAGTCCGGTGTGACGTGCTTAGCTGCATCTATACGGAGCCCGTTGATAGAGTAGGTTGTTATCATTTCCTGAATCCACATCTCCAATATGGATTGGACTCGTTCGTCCTCGGTGTTCAAATCCGGGAGCGCAACAATATTGTCTCCTGTCCAGCAATACTGCGACTGGGGGTAGTCGTTCCAGTTGTCAATTCTGCAATATGGATGGTAGAAGCTTTTATCATTGAAAGGATTGAGAGAGGTGTAGTTGACATCCGTTGCTGGGTTGCCTCCATTCATGGTATAAGCCATGTTGTTTATAACGGTGTCCATCATGAGAAACATTCCCCTGTTGTGCAGCGCTTGGCTCAAGTCCAGCAGGTCCTCGTGGGTCCCAAAATGCGAATTGAGAGAGTACATGTCCTGCGGCCAATAACCGTGGTATGCTTCGCCGTAGTTGGCTTGCTTTTGGACGTTTCTGACGATGGGGGAGATCATGACAGCGTCAAATCCCATGCCCTGGATGTAGTCGAGATGGTTAATCGTCCCTCTCCATGTTCCTCCGCAGTAGAGGGCGTCTGTGACATTACAGGCATGAGTAACTGACCCATTCGTGCGGGCAAACCGGTCAGTCATGGTCTGGTATACTGATCTCGTCTTCCAAGCGTCGATATGTGCTGTGAGGACCGGTGAAGGCAATGCCACGAGTATGGCGACGTAGAGCCATTGCAGCAGCTGGCTGGAGGGCAGCATCTTCCCAAAGTCTAATATAAGCAAGTTCAGGTACAATCGCTGTCTTCAAGGGGCGATAATCACTCTGCAAGCTCAAACGAATGGACGATGGTGAAGAAGAAAACGAGCGATGCGGTGCTTATGGATCGATGAAACAAGCGAGAGTCAAAACGAACGACAACCTGTAATTCAGACGGAGGTCAGAAAGCACCGAGGCGTACGGGTTGAGCAGAGTTCACGAGCGAGCGTTTAATTCATTCTTGGAGCCACCTCGGGCTCCAGAAGAAGAAGAGTACTCCAAGTACAGCAGACAGGTGGGATGGACATCATTTATACGTGGACTACTAGGTGCTATCAGGCATAGAACAGTCCTTTCCACCCAGATTTCAGGGTATTGCGATTGTTAGACCCGGGTTTGCGTCGCTTCAAGCCCGGAGGCTGTTACCTATGCACTTGCTTGGAGAAGAGCTAAATTTAAGCCTCTGCAACGCTATAGCTTGTTTACGATGTACCCGCATTATGCTGTGCTGTCTCGAAGTGAAATTGAAATATTGGCTTAGAATAAAATTATCCGAGTCTTATCATGTTCAGCGTTCAGTGAAAGGAATGGGTACGGTAGTAGGATGCAAGGCCACCAAAAGTGGCTAGCATTAAAGTACTTCAGCAAGCCACGAGACATACCAATCAAAGAGACTCTCGTTCTTCTATTGTGTAGAAAGTTGAATCAAAACTCGATGAAGATTCCTGCAAGGGCCTTTTTCAGCCCGCATTGACAATACAGTTATTCAGGATAGCACGGGACAATATGGGCAGCTTCCGATTGTTCTTGTTATCCCAGACACCTTGATTACAAAACCCAGTCTCAGTATCCCATGGTCTCTCCGAGGTCAGATTAATTATTAAAATTAAACCCAAGTCGTTCTCCAAATAGCCAGAACACCTTCCATGCTGGGGTATCTCAAGACATCGCCTGAAGTGTGAAATTCCAACCAAATTGAGCCATTACATCCACATCTTCCGCTCCAGAACACCAGCTGACTTTTTCTTCGTACAATAGACGCACAGGCCGCTCAGCAATTGTATATCAGTCCTTGCTTGTGTAAGGCCCTTCTTGCTGCTGCTTTCTTCTTCTCGAAAAGGTGATGCGACTTGATCTCTTCCTCAGAAGGCACCAGGGCGATGGGCTCCTTGATCTTCGCCGGCATCACCCTGTGCTCGATATCCATCCAGTTCAGACCCGCAACACCCGGCTTGTTCCTCAGCTTCACCATATGGCACCAATTCTCCGGCGTGATGCGCTTGAACGTTTTCAGAATCAGAGCAACTGTTTTCCAACCCACGATACGCTCCGCCGGAAGAAGCATCTCAAGGTGCTGCTCAGACCAGCTGCAGGAATAGAAGTCTTTGTATAGTCTGCTCTCGAGTCGGCTGTATGAGAATCCTTGTTGTTTCTCCTTGAACATCATCCTGTCTTTGCCCGTCGCGGCGCAGAACGAGCTCTGCATTCGGAATGATAGGAGGAGCGAGTTGTCGGAAAGGCCTTTCAAGTTCACGAATTCCATCATCTTCGACTTGAGGAGTAGAGCAATTGAGTAGGAAGTTTTGGCCGCGATCTGATCCCCAATCGTTTCTCGCACGGTAATGTCGTTCCCTATCAGGTCAAACACAACATCAAGTTGCGCGCCCGCCTGATGGAGTCGACGAGCTTCGCTGGACTTGGAGCCACGGATGATGAGCTCAAGCTTGGGGAAGGGTTTCTTTGGGCGTGGATGGCAGAGGCATTTCGAGTCGTCGCTGTGTTGCAACGTCTTTTGTCAGTATCGAACCCCCAAATTGTCAGAACTGAAGCTCACCACAGCATATCGCGATCACCTTATCTAAGACTTCACTTAAGATCGCACATCTATCTGAAGTCAAGGTCCTTATTCAACTTTGATAGTTGTACTAAGAGGTAGAAGTTGGGCTTGGAAGTGTGTCCTTAATATTGCTGTTGTGGGTGGCTGGCCTTCACACATTCACTTGTGAGCAGATTTCTACCACAGAGCATTCACAGTTGAGCTAGAAAACGATATTTCAGTGAGCCTAGTAAATCCATCCTCATGTGTCTTACATGATGCCTGATTGATTAACTGTCACTCTTGGAAGCTTGACAATGAAGCCCTAGAGGTCAGCCAGTTTCCCCAATTACAGACAGGGTCAATCTTATATCCATCCCGAAAGAGATTGCTTTGAGAAGGAAACAGCACTTTGAGGTAATGCAAGACTGATGTTCTAGAGTATACTCTTTTTATCATACAAGACAGTATACTTATCTACTGTTTCCATAGCTACTATGTGATGTGAACTCAAACCCTGTCTGATAGTGTGGATCTGATGTGCCAGCGGCCATAAATAATGGTGCATACTTCAAATACCACGAAGCCTTGGAGCTTTCATAGAGCCCTTAAGGGTCTAGGTAGAGCTTAGATGTTTATGCAATAGCTTGTCGAGGCACGCTTATTCGTGGTCTACAGGCTCCTGAAGTATATATCTAGGCCATCATATTGAATCTTCCCTAGTACTTCTACCTTTAACCATGAGACTGAGATACATACCTCCAAGTGTTTAGTAAGGACGTAATTTAGAAAGACCGGAGACCCAATTCTCTCTTTCTTGTTAGATTCATGGTGATACTATAGCGGAGAGAGAAAATAGGTTACGTGTCTACGTACCACCTATTTCGATTACATAATATTCAACCGAAAGCTCAATCATCCGTCGCGACTCGACATTCAACCAGTCCTGTCGCCAATCCACTCAGCTCGCTTCTTTCCTGCCCCGCGTTCTTCTATCACAATAGAAACAGCAATTCAATTCGCCATAATGTCTGGAGAAATGGAAGTCGACCTTCCCGTCTCGCAAGATCAAACCGAGCCGCAGAGCAGCAACGGTGGCACCGATGCACGAACACAGACCGGGGCTGTTGCGGTGCGCAGTATCGAAGGGTGGATCATCATTGTGACGAACATTCACGAGGAAGCTTCCGAAGAAGACGTGACCGATCTCTTCGCGGAGTATGGCGAAATCAAGAACTTCAGCTTGAACCTTGACCGCCGGACGGGTTATGTGAAGGTAGGTCTATTCTATTCTTCATTCTATGAGCCGTTCAATCTTTCGGCATGGGCCTGCACAGGTGCTAATGCCAAATTCATGACTAGGGATACGCATTAATCGAATACTCGACACTACCGGAAGCCGCTGAGGCCATTAAGGAATTGAATGGCTCCAAATTGCTCGACCAGACGATTGAAGTTGACTATGCGTTTGTCCGACCACCGCCATCCAACAAAGGAAAGTCTGGAGGAAGGGGTGGTCGTGGTGGGAGAAACCGCAGCAGAAGCCGTGACCGAAGCCGCAGCCCCGGGGCTGAGAACGAACGGGATTAAGATGCCATATATGAACCATAATTTTTGCTTTGAGATGAACTTGCGCGCTTCTTTTCCCGCAAAGTCGCAACGGGCGCCTGCGGCATGAACTATTGGTACGAGATTCGGTTCGATACAGAGGCTCTACTGAGAATGAGCGATCATGGCCGGCAGTATCCCTTGACTTCCTTGGACCCCCACCGAAGTTTATCTCAGAGCGATGTTGGGGATATCTGCTGGCGTCATGTATAATGGTTGGTTGGGTATGGACGCCCCCCTGCTGAACCCTTTTTTTTCCCCCTGCTGACACGAACACAGACACCAACGATCTCAATTTCACTAGATATCAAATCGTCTACAAACCACATCTACTAGGCTCGGGAATTTCCGCGTGATAATCTCGACAATCAAAGTGTCGTGTGACCTGGATCGTTCCTTGAACCCCGCATCCACTCTATACGAGAAAATCTGTAGCAAGTTCAGTGTAACTGGCGATTGTTCTCTCTTCGAGGCATGGCACCGTGCACTGCTGGGCTTCTGGGCGAATGGGGCGCCGTGCTGGATTACCCCATATTTTTCTGGCGCACGTGGAGACTGGGGGGAGCTCCCGCGTGATGCTATCACCGTCTGCCAAGAACATCGAGTGCGGGTGTAAATGTAGACAATTGAGCGAACAGTCTCGACAATTGCAATCTGGATCTGTACCAAGTAATCATATACATGGAGGACGTTGAGCATTCCTCCGTGCGTTGCGTCAGGCGGAGCATTCCCGCTGACGGTCAGGGAAGGGACGGCCGGGCAACTCCAACAACCCTCCTTGGAAGTATCCCCGCTTCTCGCATTTCAACCCTGCCCGCATCTTCTCACTCTCTTCTATGCACGGCAATCCAGGGGAATGTTTTGAGTTATGTGAAAGTACCCTGACCTCACTACTGGACCGGGTTACTTTTCCTCCCCATCTCTGAATATATCTTTTACCAAGCCTTCGACGCCCGTTCCTTATCGGTCCCGAGGTTTTCTTATCCTCGCTGACGCCATCGTTCTTCCCCGTTGTCTGTCGCATTGGGGAAGCAAATAATCTTTATCAACAATGGCATCACTATTCCGAACGCTATGTGGCGTTCTGTTGCTAAGTTGTTTGCTTGAGACCCACGCACGCGTGCTTGTGCAAGACGCGCGGCCGCAACCCCAGATCTACGGGTACCAGGACAAGGACTCGCAGCAACAGCCGCTTGCCACGACGAATTATAAGCAGACCTTACTTGATCTAATCAATGGACTCGATGTGATGCAGGATGAGTATTTCGTCCTATACGAGGGCACATGGCCGACCGGCAATGATTGGACTAGGGCTGTCCACGGCACGCATGTGTCAGCCACCCTGGCTGCGTTGACTGCATTTACGGACGGCGAGCTACTGGAGGGACTCTCGACAGATGTGGATGACGACGAAGAAGATTACGCCAAAAACCCAGTGACAGAGAACTTTCTAGCGCTCGAGAACCTTGTCAGCCATTTCTTCGCGCAGGTCACAACGTACTACTTCGGAGAGAACGCTTTGGGCCTCAGAGATCAAGCTTACGATGATATGCTTTGGGTTGTACTGGGATGGTTGGAGAATATCAAGTTCCAGAGGCTGCATTCTGATTTGCACTTTGAGGGCGAGGACTCTTCTAAGACTGGCGGAAGGCCGTGGCATGGGACGCAGTTCCAGACTCCGGCTGCGCATAGGGCGCGGATATTCTACGAGCTTGCATCTAAGGGGTGGGACACAACGGTGTGTGGAGGTGGGATGATATGGAACCCGCATCTGGGGGCCTATAAGAATGCCATCACGAATGAGCTGTATATATCATCGAGCATCGGGATGTATCTCTACTTTCCTGGCGATTCGATTGATGCACCGTTTGTCGGCGCCGAACAGTCGGAGGACGGTCTGCCTCATGATCCGTCCTATCTCAAAATGGCGGAGGAGGCGTACAGGTGGCTGAAGCACTCCAACATGACAGGGATCTATAACCTGTATGCGGATGGGTTCCATGTCCGCGGCTATCGGGGACCCCAACATCCAGGAACACGAAGGTGCGACGTGCTCAACGCAATGGTGTATACATACAACCAAGGGGTGATCCTGAGCGGACTTCGCGGCCTATGGTTAGCTACCGGATCAGAAGAATACCTAGCCGATGGACACGAGCTCATTCAAAACGTCCAACGGGCAACTGGGTGGCCGAATGTTTATGACACGCAATGGAAGGGCCTAGGCCGAGCAGGGATCATGGAAGACTCATGCGACTCCAACGGCGACTGCTCTCAAGACGGCCAAACCTTTAAAGGCATCTTTTGGCACCACTTCGCCGAATTCTGCCGACCCTTCCGCCCACAAGAGGAGCGCTTCCTCCGCACCCAGTCCTACCACGACTCGAGCTTTGAACAAACCTATGATTGGCACCAAGAGCTTTGTAGCACCTACCGTCCATGGATCGAGCACAATGCCGAGGCGGCACTCGTCACAAGGAACGATAAGGGTAAATTCGGCATGTGGTGGGGGAGGCGGTATCGCGTGATTGACGAGTCTTCCTCAACCAGCGATACATTCTTGCCGGATGGTGCAGTGGACTATCGCAACCACCCCGACACGTTTTGGTCCGCCAACACGACGGCCAAGGCGATCTTGCGGGAGGCGGAAGGCGCCGAGGACAGCGTGCCTGAATATAATGACCGTGGCAGAGGACGGACGGTGGAAACACAATCCGGGGGCGTAGCAGTTGTCCGGGCTTTATATCAGTGGAAAACGGCGGAGTCTCTGGCGGGTGATGTGTGATACCTACAGCATCCTTAGCACCTATATGGGAAGGTACGGAGTACTACTGCTGCTTTGGTAGTTTCACGCTTATATATACGGAGAGCATCACTATTATTACAATAACCCACATACCACTTAGCCAAAAAGCACCCATTCTGTCCTTTCATGACCAAGGAAACAGCATTGGGCAAGCTAGTCAATAATAATACAAGTAATACACCCGCAAACCACGTACATAACCGGAGCGGAAAGCCCATTTAGAATCAGCCGCCGGCTGCCGAGGTGGATTGCCTACTAGACACCGTTACCAATCCATCGGACCACGTTACACTTTAATCTTACTTATGTCGCCAGGGCCATATATTAAACTCTCATCGAACCCCGAAAACGGCATCCTCTCGTTGGTCCGCGCATCTCATCCAAGGTGCACTCCCAGATGGTAGGCTTTGTTCGGGCGATCCTTCGGCCGTGAGCTAGAGTGTACTGGGTTAGAATTAGATACGGAGGGGAGGGGAACTGGGGATAGGATCCTTGTCGTAGTATAACCCAGAGGTTGTACTAGTACAAGTATACGAGGATAGGATATAGAATATGGATTGAGTTGGGGCTGGGAAGAGAGGACACGGAGTCTAGGGTATACGATGGAAGTAGGCTGACTGCCGGAGTCCAGCGATCAGTTTCAACTGTACTGCGTACTGGGTCCAATCGAAAGCGCAGTGAATCTGCGAATACTGTAAGTACTGCATTCGGCAGTGGTAATTACACTGGGCATGCGCTATTGGTAGGACTGTAGTGCTGGCAGCTGGAGAGTACTGGCAGCTATAGCTGTATGTACGAAGGGTAGCTAGCTAGCCCTTTGTAAAGGAAGTTTAGGTAGAATGGATCATGGATATGGAATATACAGAACAGGATAAGAGAAGGGAACGGCTCGAGAGAAACACAAATCGAGTCTAAGCCAATTGATATAGCTCAATAATTGAACTAATTAGCGTGTACGGGGTACTGATGTATAGATTGTGTGCAATACAAGACGACATCCCCATCACTCGCACTGACCTGCTCAGTCTGTCACATCTACGGACTCACAGTATGTAGACGACTGCCCAACAGTGTCAGCGATTCTGCAAATTCGGGTCAGAGCGCAGACTCCAGAGTCCAGAGTCCAGACGAACCCCGTCCCCCGTCCCCCGTCGGAGTCTTGTTTGATACTCAGCTCTTCGGCGCCAACTGACATCAGCGACAGCTGTTGTGCTACATGAACGCACCTGTAGTCCATAGTTACCACAACATTAGGTAACGGTTCAACCAGACACCGGCAGTTACCGAGTCGGGGTCGTCGAGTTAGCTCGTTGGCTGGCACTGGCTGGCAGAAGAGCTAGGGAAGGGTGGCTGCATCCATCGGCCCCGGCTTGGGGTTCCGGGAGGTACGTAGCCGGAGGATTTCAAAGTGGGCTGCTTTTGACACTCTGTTGGGTTGAGTTTGCGCTCGTGGCTCCGTATGGCGCATCTCAAGATCTGGCTTGACCTGTGCAGGGCCAGGGTGGAATAATAATAAAGAGCTTGCGATTGCAACGTGTGAAGGATGAGCTAGAAGACGGGAGAAGAGAAGGTGAGTCCCGCGCTAGAACCTTAGAGCTTCTATGGTTGGCCGGCGTTGAGGGTTGGATGGACCTATAATCTCCAAGGTTGTGGTCAGCGCTCCGCGCGTCTTTGTTTTTTCGGCCTTGGTTGGCTGTCAGTGCGCTGATGATCCGGTCTGATCACCATATATTGATTCCGTAGATGATGTTTGCTTCTTGCTTGTCTGGTATCCATGATTCTTCACCGGTAATGGTAGCCGGGGTTGTTGGGCTATGGGGGTCCCTCTCCCCAGGATAGTCGGCCTGTCGCTGCCCGTAGACGCGTTTCAGTTCTCGTAGACACCTGCCTAGTTGGTGTTCCAGGTTACATTCCCCGCCATGCTACATCTAGATACTTGATAGAATTGATCAAGATAAGAGCCGACATGTTGGGCGTTGAAAGCGCTTAGGCTAAAGCAAAGCCACATGCAGCACAGGTGGGGTTATCAAGCCGTCGCTGACGGCTTTCAAGGCAGGGTCCAATGCGTCTGCGACCTCGGAATTATAGCTGATATTGATGAAGTCGGTATCTCGACTGTCGAGTTGTGGTGTATATAACCTTCGAGGAGCACGTATAAGGTATGCTTGACCCATATGGCTGAGTTTAAATATCGATATGAACATTGTGACTGGGACGTTCTGGGATTTTTTTTGTGATGTGCATTATTGCTGTCGGAGTCGGAGAGCTCCGTCGAAGACTAATTGGACGGTCAGCCTTACGAGCACTGCTGCCATGCATAGGCATGCCGGCCATGGTCGTGAAGATTCATGACTGACCTTAACATCCCTCTCTTACTAGACTCTTTGCACCGTCTGTCAGGAAGCCAGACTCTATGCTCACTCAAATCACTATGTACTGATCGGATTTCCGCGTAGCCCCTATATCGCCCTCCGGCCAGCAGTTTATCGACGAAAACAAAACCGGGGACGAACTCGAAAGTGGCGGGTGGACGCAGCCAATGGACGGTTGCAGATCAGCGACGTTCTTTATCGGCCGAACAGGGATCTGGTGGCTGAAATGTCGATGTCGACATCATCAACGGCTCAAACAGGGTCTTTCCAAGGAAAAGAGAGAGGGTTCATCAATCAACACATGCTATCTCAATAATAAACAAGAAAGCGTCAAAACAAAGCTTTTTTGAACAGCGGCATCACCAAGTATCGAGGAAGAGAACCTAACCAGGGATTTACAGGAAATAATGAGGAATGGCCGGTGGAGCAGTCCCGAGTCACGCGGCGGCTTCGTGGCCTGCTGTACCCGACACCATAGTAATGTACTGTAAGGCCATCTATTATTGGCCTCCAGTACTAACTCCGCCAGTCTGATGATGCTGAAAACAGAACAAGTCAATAAACCACAGAGAAATCGGTAGTAGTGCCGATAGTCTTTACCCCGTATCCAACAGTGTAGTGACAACTCAAGCATGCTCACAATGAGGCGGCCGAGCGCGGCGTTACTGCAACCGCATGAGGCGGACAGGCTATCTCCATCGGTCACAAGCTATATTAATGCGGGGGCGACAAGAGCGGCATCAACTGGATCTAAAATCCTTAGCCTTAGCCTCTGTTCAATAACTTTGCTGTCAGCTTGCCTTCAAGCCTGGAGGCTGATATAAGTGACATATCTAGTTAGACTACCGTGTCCCGGGTACAATAATCTTGCCGGTTGTGAGGCATGCGTTGTCGGTCAAGAACTGCCAGCAATAATAGATACACGAACGTGACATGGCCTGAGAGGTCGACTGCCTACGGAGTAGTATGGCAGTCAAGCGTAAGGAACAACGGGGGAGCTTTCCGGCAGCCTTCACCTGATGATGGGGGCATGGGGCTCATGTACGTTGACTGCAGAAATAACCACGATTCCTGGTCTTGGGCGGTGGAGTCGCGAATTCGCGATCAGCTGCTTTCTTTGTTGCCCCAGCATACCACCGAGGGGCCCTGCCGATGACGTACGATATTCTTTTTTGCCCCAAACATTTATCTAGCGGATGGAATTTTTGAAACCGTTCCTGTTTCGCTTTGCCGATGCCAACGGGTCAGGCTGAGTAGTAAGTAGATGGCGGTGCCCGGGTGCAGCATTTGACAAAGTGGGTGGCCCACCGCCACTGCACACTGTATCAGTAGTGTATGGGGTATCACTCCGTATCTACGGCGTACGGACAAAACATCAACGGTGTAGAATGTGAAGTTCCGGTTATGAGCCTATAAGGAGTCGTTGCTGGCAAGGAAAGCCAATAGGAAGTCTGAGCCATGATGTGCTCTGCCGCTGTGGTGCCAAACTGCCAACGCCAACTACCAATCCTTTATCCGAGACGCCGATGAGAGGGATCAAGTATCAACGTACAAACGGCTGGAAACGGATTGGCTCAGTGGTGGAAGCGCAAGGGACAAGCATAGCGAGCGGGAAACTCGAAGAGAAAATCCCGTTTTCTTTTCAAGCCCCTTGCCATCGATCTTTGTACCCGCTACTTTGGGTCGGGCAATTTGATAGCCACTACTGGGCGGCGTTGGCAGACGCCTCCTGCACTACCCCGTAGGAACTGGCGACCTGGAGACTCCAGCCAAGCAAAATAAAGCATTCGTGCATACTGCCTCCAATCTGCCAAATTTTATATTCAAGTGATGCCCCATGGATCAGCGGCGCGGATACGGGGAAATACTGCCAGGGCTGATTCCTAGTTCCAACATCAAGTCGCTCATACCTTAAGCTGGCCGTTACCGGTACGAGATGCCATTGAGGGAGCGATCGCCTACGATAGTTCAGGAAGCATCCTGAACCACCTCATCTGCGGTGTAATGTATCCAACCAACGATATTAGAGAAGCCATCTCTGCGAATTTCGGGTCATAATAGTAGTCGCGCGGACGCCGGTGCTGAGCCTCTTGAAATGATTCCTGGAGAATCCTCTCACTCGATCGACATTGCGTGACCTCATAATTCTCAGGACTGCGAGCATGAGACCTTTAATTCAGCCACCCGTAACCGAGACGGAGCCGACCCCATATTCTAACGATCCATCGGGTATCGCATTTTGCATGCCATCAGCTAAAAATGTCATTTGCTCTTTGGCAGCGGCCTCTTGAAAGTGAGACTGGAGACTCAGAGGTCTCGGAAGGCAAGGCGCAGGCAGCAGCAGACAGGCAGTGGCAACTCAAGCTAGCAAGCGTCAGTGATGATGACCCCATAATCTCTTCGTCATGATCATCGTGTAAAGAGACTTAGCCGTCGATGATGAGGATCACCGTCTGTTGAATTCTCCTTGGTTAGCGCCGTCCAGTCGAACCAAGGGGCTGACAAGGCCAGGAAAAGAACCGTGGATGACCGACCGAACGCCGGGCCAAATGGGTATGGCCAACGAACCCCTTAACCTCCCCGCCCGCCAGACATTTGCGTTTCTCTGCTTCGCCGAGATGAGGGGACATTCTTTTGCGTTCGGGATAGTTCTATTGAGTGTCACAGATCAAGCCACGCAGGAGGTTTCACTGGATGGCCAAAACCATGGAGTGCGCGCCTTCGTACCTTAGGGGCATAGCGGATGGCGGCCACGAGTTGGGGACCACATCTTGGGCCTAGCGTGTAATGGTATTCTAGCAATAAAATACAGTACTTTTTGAAGATCTGAGGCAACATTACTCCGTACCTTACCAAGCCTGCGCTCTACAACGACAATCCAATTCCTACTTCCACCGCTCCTCCGGCTTCCCTTCTTTCACAGTCACAAGGATCTTCATTGCGAGCTGTTCTATCATCCGCCTCCCAGATTTTCGCCTGGTTACTCCTACTGCCACTGACGGTTCTTTTGACCGCGACTCCGCCCGCCGTTTTCAGGCTTGACCACCCAGTCTTCTTCACACCCACCATACTACTGCAGTACAGAACCAGAATCCGAGAAAGGAAACACTGTTTGGATAGAATTTCCTGGCTAGTCTTCAGGCAGAGAGCAGTGACTCGAAAACGGCTTTCCGAGACCCAGAACCATAGTTGCTGAATTGCTTTGTCCAGCATCTAGTTTATCGGAGTCGCTCAGTCCCAACCTTCGCTAAAATCCCAGTTCCACCCCTCCAATTCAGTTCTTTCAAGCTTTCCTCCCCTTCCCCTGGATCGCTCAAACGGTTTCTCTCCGGCTTTCTTTTCCTCTTTCTTTTCCTCTCTTTTCCCTCTTCTCTATCTCCCTTCTATTGCCTGTCTATTCTCATTCTTCCCTTTATCCTACCGGCTCGTTGGCTTGCTCCACCCCTCTGCAAACCCTACCAGAGACATCCTTTCGAGCCTCCACGACAGCTACCTCCAGCGAAACGCAGATTCTTCATCTGAGGTGATCGCTAGAGGTAGTTCTCAACCTGCGGTGACCATACTCGCCCGTTTCTGCCTACAAACCAATCTTTTCCCCCATTGGGTTCTAGTCGGCCGCAGACCATAGAACCCAATCATCTTCGACCACAGACGTGCTTCCCTCGTAATATGGCATCGACGTCAGAAGTGCATGGTTCTTCCCCGGTTCCGACGCTGCCTCAGCCGAACGAAACCAACCGTGCCCATATGTCCTCGCTCTCGTCGTCTTCTTCCATATCTGACGCGGAAACCGATCGCAGGGGTCGCCCTGAACGTCCTCGTATGGCTAGTCGAAAACCGAGCGCCTCAATATTGGTGCCCCGGGATCATCCCGAAATTGAAATCGAAGAGGAGGAGTTTCCGCCCGACGACGCGCGAGCCATGAGTCCTCGCCGTAATTCTGCGGATCTTGAGCGGTTAGGCAAAGAGGCCAGGCAGACCCTTCAAGAGTAAGCATTGCATATTGTTATCATTTCCTGTCATCGGCACTAACGTGAATCCTTCAAGACAAGCCAAGGCTCTTCAATCATCTCTCCAAGCTTTAGCGGAGCGAATCGACGCAGTGAAAACAGATCATGATAAACTTGAAAATGAGAACAGATTCTTGCAGGACTACATTGGTGGATTGACACGGAATATGAAGAGCG
Organism: Aspergillus incahuasiensis; assembly: GCA_003719405.1. NCBI lineage: Eukaryota > Fungi > Ascomycota > Eurotiomycetes > Eurotiales > Aspergillaceae > Aspergillus > Aspergillus incahuasiensis. The sequence goes on along the minus strand of RHLP01000019.1, from coordinate 16,105 downwards.
AGATGTCGAGATCCAGCACCAAGGTCAAGAAATCGCACAAATAGGGCGACGCGACGTCGCCATCCCGACTCGGATTCAGCACGGCCGGGATTCTTTCGCCTGTATTCACCAAAGATCGAATCGCTTTCATGATATATCTTCACGCATATTTCCTGGTGTTGGGCCGGTATCTTTTTATGCGGTCATCCATCTCAATTCCACATTTCACCACAACCTACACGTCGAAGAGCACATCCAGGACTACAGTTAGTGAACCGCCGGGAGTGGTACTAGGACCATTGATGACTTCCGAGGAGGCAGCGTTTGCGATATCGATTTTGGCGCCCATTTCACGCAACCGGGGATAAGAAACCGGGTTTCATTTACCTGCCGACTGCAGTCGTTGGTTCGCCTCGAGCTCGTTCATCAATAACATTCACACCCGGCGCTATACTTCTGTTCATTCGCCTGCTGTTCCGTATTCCTTCTCCCGATCGACACCCTGTCGAGCGCTGTGACATCATTGCTTGCTGTGTTGGCCGCTGAGGTCTGATCACCGGCCTTGGCGCCGCTGCGTGAGGACGAGGGCCAATCTACGACCGACCTCGCGGCAATGTGACACCTTCGCTAAGATAATTCGGGTTTCAACTGTTCATATTGACCATTATCTTCTCCACCGAACCTCGCATTTCTCCGATTCTTATTTCTCTCACATTCTACGGGCGGCATGGTGTATTTTTGTGGCATAGCACGCTCGGCGTTAGGACAGTTTTTTTTACTGGGGAAATTCTGTTTTTTATTAGACATCGGAAACCGTACCTGGGGGATTGCATTTGTTTCTCACGGTCTTCAATCAATCGTACGGCCGCAGCACACTTGACAAAGCAAAAATGGGCGAAACGGAAAGCATTTTCATGGAGCAGCTAACCTCCCCCCCTTTTTTCGTTCTTCAACTCCGATTTCTTCTCTCACATGCACCCGACTATACCTTCTACTTTCTGTCACCATCACACCTGTATATTGGAAGTCGTCCTGGTCTGACGATTCGCCCGGGTTGACATTGACACTCAACATCATTACATTTGGGCTTTGAAGACATTTGCTTATCATACCCCGGACCAAGCGGTTATCTATTTATCTTAGCAAAGCACATAAAAAAATCGAATAAATATTCATTACTACTCCTCCTTGCTGTAATTTCCTTAAACTAATTATTCCAACAGCTCACAGATAGTTACTTGGCTAGTAAGTACTCCATGGCCATGCAAACCGTACCTTCTTTATACAAAGCACAGCCATCAAAACAACTTGAAGAGTACTTACTCCCTGAGCCCAGAGAACCAGAAGAAAATAAATTCTCCGATCCTCCTTTTCTGTACTCCGTACTTCGTACTTATACTCAGCCTATAGGTACAAGTACTCTGTTGACGAAGCAAAACGCCACAACCCACAAACACATTCCCAATTACTAAACCAGCCAGCCTGCCGTCAGCCACTCAGCGCCCAGTGGACCAATGGCTGATGGACCACGGGCTCTTGGTGCCGTTCGCTCGTTCTGCGCTCAGGTCTTCAGGAATTGTTCTCCGATGTGATGTATCTTACCTATAGTTCGTCGTATTATGTACCTGTTATACAAAACGCTAAGTAAGGTACCGTGGACGTTGTACCTACTTGAGTGCTACTGGGACGTACGTACATATAGGCAGGTATCTGGACTATAGGCAGATGCACCGACGAAGCTTGTATGTATAAGGATACTTGCTAGGGTCGGCTAGGTAGATTCCGGCATGGTGAGTCAGTCAGGCAGGGATACTCCGCACGTCCATAGGGCATAAGCAGCGCTAGGTACTCCGTACCTTTTGGCATTGTACTCCTAGTGCTTGCTATATGTGCTCACAAGGGTGGTGAGGTAAAATCAGCCTCAAGAGTAAGGAGCAGGTGGAAAATGGATATATCCAAAAGCCTCTCGGATTCGTCCGCGCAGAGTGCAAAGGATTCAGTGAAACGCCTTCCAACTCCTACCCAGTAGGCTTTGAAAACGAATACTTGGTACTACATCGAGACAACGAGGTCAGCCAGCGGCCAGCGAGTCATTCAGATGCCATGACCTCATCCATGAGCACCCAAGCAACCTCTTTTGTTGCGCCAAAGGGGTCGAGTTGAGCATCACGACGGGATATAGAAGGAAATAGCGAGCCTATGAGCTTTCGTAGGTGCGTGGGATGCGCAGATCTTAAGACCAATTTTATGTTTGGTAACGCACGGCGTCGACTACTCCGTACTTGGGGAGAGCAGGCGAGTGAAATGACAAAAAAGAAAGGGGCCGAGTGATGGATGCAGAAAGGGTTGCTCTGTGTTTTGTTCGTTGCAAGCCGCATACGTCATTCGCTCTTTGTTCACCATTTTCAAGCGCAGGAATGAATTAATGGTGGATGCTGATAAAGTGCGATAGGTGGGCTATGGTGGAGGTAACATTGACTTCATGCTGCTGGAAAGGAATGGTGAAGATCAACTGATCGGGCGGGCAAAATACCTCTCATGAGTAAGTAATCGACCGATCCCCCGAGCTGATTGATCTAGTTCGGGTTGTGCCCTTGGTAAGGGCGCATACAAATTACTACGAGATAGAATGATGAATTTCAACTTTCTTTGAAGCCACTGCCGGACTGAGATCTAAACTCGAGCTAAGGCGACAACAAACGCCATGGTGGCACAAAAGAGGTAAGACCAAGACAGATTTCATAACATAGTCAAGGCGTGGGGATGAGGAATAATCCGATGGGGTAGGGTGGTATGGGAAAGGTATTCTTTGAGACAAGGTAATAGGCAAAATGTAAATTAAAAGAAACCAACGAATATATGAATCGACGTGCCACGGATAGAGAGAGCCGATTCACCAGCCATGCTGCCGTCGAAGGAGGCTCGAGGGCCGTTGAAGGGCAAGGAAGCCAAAGGAGCACCGCGACCGGCCACGACCGAGAGCTTCATGTTGTCAAAGCATGTATGCTGGTCGGAATTGTGACTGTACATCTCCCTGTGTCCCAAACCTTCGCAGGGACCTTTACCACTTTCGCGCAGACAGCTGAGCCCTGATTTCGACGGCTGATCTCTAATTCGTACCGCACGCGAGTCCATAATCTTTTCTTTACTCAGCAGGCTTCTCCTCACCCTCAGCGGCGGGGGCTTCCTCCTTCTTCTCAGCGGGGGCGTTCTCGGCAGCGGGTTCGGCCTCAGAGGAGGTCCAGAGGGTCTAGGTACGTCAGGTTAGAATTTTCAAGTAAAATGACAAGAATCAACTAACCAGGTTATCCCTGAGGAGCTGCATGATCAGGGTAGAGTCCTTGTAGCTCTCTTCGCTCAGGGTGTCAAGCTCTATGATTGAAATTAGCGAGCGCCCTATGTTCGACGATACCGTTTCACATACCGGCAATGGCATCATCAAAAGCAAGCTTGGCAAGGTGGCAAGCCTGGTCGGGAGAGTTGAGAATCTCGTAGTAGAAGACGGAGAAGTTAAGGGCCAGGCCGAGACGGATGGGGTGGGTAGGGGCAAGGTCAGTCTGAGCGACCTCAGTGGCAGCCTTGTAAGCCTCAAGGGAGGAGTCGGCGGCACCCTTGCGACCGTCGCCGATGGCGAACTCGGCGAGATAACGGTGGTAGTCACCCTTCCTATTGAAGTGAGAGGAGAGATTAGAATGAACTCGATCATGGACGGATAAAAGCAAAAAGACGTACATCTTGTGGTAGAAGACCTTAGACTCGCCGCTCTGGGCAGACTTGATCAAGTGCTGGTCAAGAACGTCCAAGATATCCTGGCAGATCTTGGCAAGTTCGGCCTCGATCTTTTGGCGGTACTCCTTGATAAGAGCAACCTGAGACTCGTTGCCCTTGGACTCCTCTTTTTGCTCGATCGAGGTGACGATTCTCCAAGAGGCACGGCGGGCACCGATGACGTTCTTGTAGGCGACAGAAAGAAGATTCCGCTCTTCAACGGTGAGCTCTACGTCGGAGGAGGCGACAACCTTCATGTTCTCGACCATTTCTAGATGGGTTTCCGTCAATATCCAAGATGCGGCTTCCAGGAAATCCCTGGATAGGGAGATGACGAACCCTCGTAGCGCTCAGCCTGCTCGGCGAGCTTGGCAAGGTAAACAGCATCTTCGTGACCCATTTTGATAATCTAATAGACAAGAATGAGAGAATATATTAGCGAATTGTCACTTGGCACAGGCGTCTGTTGGCAAGGACTCGACAAAAGTGGCCTTTCACAACAACGTGGGCGATAAAAATAAATCGCAGTTTGGAACTTGAGCAGCGAGAAATTGGAGGGTGGTCAAGTCTAGATTGTGGGAGACATGTGAGGGGTAAGGTGCAGCAGGTATCACGGGGTGAGGGAAAGTGAGGCTGTGAGCGAAGGTTGCCCTGGTCTGCCCTGCACTAGGGAACCCCGTCTGTCACACAGCTGATAGCAAGATACGCTCCAGAATTCGATCAAAGACCGCATTTTCAGACCAGAAAATAAACTGGCGATATTGCGATATCGAGCGAGTCGCAAAATCTGGGGGCAGTGTGTACACAGCGAGCGGGTGGTTGTTCCGCCAGTCCTCCAAACGGCTGGCAGCGAGCGAGTAAACAGCATCGCGGGTATAGAGTCCAGCGTAGCCGGGGCGGGTTGGAACACCAGACACCGCAATTCCATTCAAAACCGCACTTGTAAACAGCTCGAGAAACTCGACAGCATCCACTAACTGGGTGCGAGTAAGGCAGTCGATGAACTCGCAGACAGGACTGATGGGTCTGTTGAGGCGAAGGATAAGGGCGAGGGAGGGGAAGACTGTGGGAGGAAACAAAAAGGGAGTATCGCTCACCTGTGTGATAGCAACGGCAATGAGGATTTAGTTATTCAGAGAGTGGGAGAATACAATGAAGAAGAGAGAGTGGGAGAGAATAAAGAGTTGGAAGTGGTACTGAGTTGGAAAAGTGAAGGGGGAGATGGAATGGAGAGAGCGAAATCGCAAAAGGAGGAGAGGAAGTCGAAGTTGGAAGAGGGGGAGACCAAGAGGTGGGAGGGGAGCCTTCTTCCTGCCATTTGCTGGGGGCTTTCGCTGCCTCACCGTAAACCGCCCACTCGCCTCTGCTCAATAACTACTAGAAAGGCACGCTACACGTCTACTATTACTACGCTCTATCGATTTGTCTGGCTATTCTGATCTGTTCAATTGTCGATTCTACCAATCTGCCTCCATACTGAGGAGTTTCTCCCCATTCTCCCCCTTCTGTTGAGTGTGTGTGTGGTTCAGCAGTGGGCCACTCCGGCGTCATCCCTATTTCCCTCCGCCAATCGCCACATTATTGAATGAGCCTCGCTGCTAGTGATTTCCCCTTCCTGTTTACAGTCAGCAGAATGGCTATATTTACGATGGTGATGCATACGTAGTGTAGCAGCTGTCTGGGCTTGTAGCATGCACTTTTTCCATTGAGTTCTACAGCCATAGCTAGCATGACGAATCTTCAGGTCGCGGCTCCTGCTGCTCTGGTTCCGTGGCCACGTGCCTTCCTCCCGCCATTCGGGCGTCTTATTTCACTGTTGTAATGATCTAGAGTTGAAAGACCTATAGACTTCATATGGCCATCCGAAACAGATCTTGGTACTACGTAGAAGATCGCCTGCTGTTCTCCTCAGATCACCCCTGGGCCCTGTCCCATAATAATCGTAAGGTAATCTCACATGATCATTAGCTGACTCATTGTGAAAGGTCAGTGAGAAACTTGGATGACGTCACAATATCCTTCGGCCTCGACCCGGCTTCTATCCGCTGCCATATTTCCGAGGCAACGACTAAGGTACCTTGTCTTGTCGCTCAGCATCTGACCACCCCTCCTCTTCCTCTTTCTTTCATCCATATTCATCTCCTTCCCTTCGTATCAAGACCAAACCTAACACCTTCATCTACCCAAACACCTATCTCACCATGCTCCGCCAATCCATCACTCGTCCCCTCGCTACGACCTCCCGTGCTATCCTCGTCCGCCCTTTCTCCGCAATTGCTCCCAGGATGGGTGAAGGTGATACCGGAGCTACCCGATCTGGTGGCTCAGCTGCGAGGTATGTATACGCGATGTGCTTGCTTTTCTCCCTTCTATACAGACAGTTCCAGCAAACGCCTTTGCGTCAACAACACTCTCATCGCGTCCCCGAGTGTCTCGAACAGCATGATGTCATGTCCCCATTCAGCTCAAATAATCGCACCATCGATTACGGTTTGCAGGCCAGATAGCTAATAAGGTTTCACGATGCAGCGATACGTTCCAGAAGCGCGAAGCCGCCCAAGAGAACCTCTACGTCTATGAGCAGGAGAAGAAGAAGTAATGCCTCCGTCTCCCGAGTCACTGTAAAGGCTGCCTTCGGCCTCCGGACATTGTACTGACCACGGGTATAGGATTGAGGCTCTCCGAAAGAAGATCAACGAGCAGCGTAAGCACCTGGATGACCTGGACCAGCATCTGTATGCTTCCCCTTTCCTTTCTCCTCTGCCTTCCTATGACTATTCTGCTCGACTCGAGCCTGTTAGGACCTTTTGGCTAAGTGATAATCAGTGATGATTTCGGCAAGTCGGGCAAGAAATAGATGTCAACTACTTTAGCTATTTGCGAACGCATGTTCATGAAACTGTCGCTGCGGCAGGCGAAAGACATCTAATCAGCTCGCGCAGCACATACCACCCGCATCATCTAGCGCTGATGTATTTGACTCAATGTATTTTACTTAATTGAAACCCTTCTCAATGCAAAGCTGGTCTCAAGTAGGGTATCGTGCACCATGCATGAGAAAGTAGGATATCATTAGGCCGCCCACATATGAACGAAGCTGTGATAGATAGTACACAAGTCCCAAAGTTCACCAAGAACGAGTAGCCCCCTTGCAATGCGCATCTACCTTATAGTACCATCCTATCGCCATAACCTAATGACCATTGTAAAGAAAAAGTAATATCCATCAAGACCGAAGCTTTTTAGCGACGTCCCATGTAAGAGCGGTAGAAGTCATCCGCAGCACTTGCACTTGCGACTCCTGACATGCTGAGTCCGTGCCCAAAGCGCGCCGACATGCTCTGTCCAGCCTTCTGGGCCGCAGCGACCTTGGTCTGGAGTTCAGTGGTACCCATGTCGATGGTCTGCAGCTGGGAGAGATGGGAATTGAGGATGCGAACGATTTGGGAAATCTAGGAAATTAAAGTAAGTATTGGAGTTCAAAAGGACGTTCAAGTTAGGATTTCTTACCGGTTCGTCTGCCTTGTTTGTTTTCGTCAGCGTCGATGAGGCGTTGTTGACTTCCTCAATCATGCTGGAGAGATCTCTGCCCATATCGTCTAGGCGCTCGGAGAGTTTTTCGGCAAGTTTGTAGCTAAAACACGTTAGCCGAAGATAATACTGGAGGGGGATAGCCCGGTACATACGTTCGCTCGCGTTCCTGGTCAGGGCCTTGTAGGCTTTCGCCGGGACCAACCTGCTTAGACATCATCTCATCGACTTCGCGTTCGTAGCGGTCAAGCCACGAGCTCAGCTCGTCCTGCTGTCCTTCAACGGAGGCGAGTTGGCGTTCTATTTCCTGAGTGGCACGTTCAGCGTCCACCGTACTCCCATAAAGTTTCTGCACCCTGCCGCCATTTTCGACGATCAATTTATCCCATTCGGCGACCTTTTCGGCTTGGTCTCGAAATTCTTTCTGATACTTGGTCAAGTCGGTCGCCCATCGAGTAATGATCTCATCCATGGTCTTGTTCTTGAGGCGCGACTGAGCGGGTGGGGGAGGACCAGCAGTCGATGCACCAAGGGCAGGACCGCCAGTTGCGGTAGTAGCACCCGTACCGGTGGTCGTCGTAGTAGTGGCCGTGGTAGGTCCAGATGTAGTAGTGAGTGACGGCTTGCCGGCAGCGCCAGTTGTGGTGGCTGCTGCGGATGAGCTTGGGGTTTGGGTTGCCGCAGTATCGGCGGGCTTGCTAAACAAACCTCCTGCTGACGCTGCAGGTTGTGATGTTGATATTTCAGCAGGTTTTGATGCACCTAGACCTCCAAACAAACCGCCAGAAGCGGCAGTCGCCGGTGTGGCAGAAAGTGTGGAGGACGACGTTGTCCCACCCAGAGAGAAAAGAGATTTTTGCGGGGTAGCAGTAGATGTGGTTTTCTGGGTATCCTTTGGCGCCGCATCGGCGCCAGCTGAAGGGGCCGCGAAGAGTGAAGAGGTCTGTGTGCCCGAGGCAGGGGTGGTTCCAAAGAGAGGCTTCGGGGCATTATCTAGAGCTGCCGCGGGTTTCGTGGGTTCAGCTGGCTTGTCTGCACCGAGATTGGCAAACAAGTTACTGCCAGTAGCGGCCGATGACGGAGCACTCTCTTGCGTTGTCGTTTTGAATAAGCTGTTACCACCAGACTGGCCAGCTCCTCCAAAAAGCGACGGAGCAGCCGGAGCGGGTGTTGACTCGGAACCTGACGAGGTCGTTCCTTGACCGAAGAGGCCGCCGGGTTTTTGCTGTCCGAAAAGAGATGAGCCCTGTGCGGGTGCGCCTCCAGGCGGAGGACCAGCAGGAGTAGTCGACGGCTGGCCGCCGAAAAGTGTGCTTGAGCCGGACGACGCAGGGGTCGCTGTCCCTCCAAAGAGGCCGCCAGCAGGTTTATTACCACCGCCAAACAGTCCACCGGTGCCAGATGCTGCTTCCGGTGCTGGCGACTCAGCTAGCTTGTCAGGTGTCTGTGCCTTGGAAGCCGCACCACCAAAATTGAATGTAGGAGTGCTGCTACCACTGCCGGCGTTGGCACCAAATATAGAGCCGCCTTGGTTGGAAGCGGCGGCCGCGGCTCCAAATGGCGATGGTGAAGCAGTGCCGCTTGTGTTTGCTCCTATATTTCCAAAGAGACCACCGCCTGAGCTTGTATTCGAGGGAGCACCAGCCGATCCAAACAGCCCACCACTTGAAGCTCCTGACGAGTTTTGGTTGCCTCCGAAAGTGAACGACATGGCGCAGGGAAGGTAATAACGTAACAGGGCAGCCCTAGGAAATAGACAAACAGGTTAGCATGACCCCGAGGCATTCATCAAAGGGGGCGGAAAATTCAGGGGATCTTACTGCGCCCAAGGATGAAGAGGTATTTGATGATCTGGACGGAATGACAGGACACAGGGGTAAATCAGTTACAACAACACCGGACAATAATCGCTGTCGAGATAATAAAGCAAGCCAGCGCTGGAGCTGGTCGCGAAGTTTGTTGCGCTATAACAACCAATCATATTGACACGCGCTTATCTGCGTCTAGCTCCGACACCTCAGGCATCAAGCTACCCAGCCCCAGGCGCTCAGGCCGCCCACGGTCGAGACTGGACTTCGTCACCAGACGATCTGGATTCCATCCCAGCTGCAACCCGCTCTCCCCAGCCTTTGCTTCCTTTTGTGCGTCTTATTCTCTTCTATCCAGCTCAGAAGCATCAACTTTTACGCCTTTATGATTCTTCTTGAACTCTAGAAGTAATTCTATTTCCATGTCGGAACGCCCCTCTCCTCCGTCCAGCTCGTACTTGGAGCCCCCGAGGCAAAGCGTGGAGCTCGAGGACCCAGGGGCCCCTGACCATGGTAAGCGCTCATGCAGTCCCCAGCTTGATTATGCGTTGGCATCTGTCACTAACATCAACTTCAAATAGTCTCCGATAGCGACGAAGAGCATTTCTCCGATGCCAGCGAAGGCAACTCTCGTTCTCGCTCCCGCCCAGCGTCTCGTGCTTCTCCTGTACCCCGGACTCGGGTGGAGAAAGTGGATGACACTCCTTCACATGGCGACGTTCCAGGAACTAGCGCCTATGAAAAGAGAGAGCAAGATGCTGTTCCTGATGAGGTCGAGGTGATCTCACGCAGTAGGAGCCCTTCGACTGCGGGGCAGCGCCGCCGGTCTGTGACTCCGGGGGGTACGCGCATTCCTCGGACTGTGGTGGAAAAGGTTGACCCCGGTCAACCAAGCTACGGTGATATCCCTGGAACAGAGGCGTATGAAAAACGGAGAGCGGACGCTGTCCCAGACATGGTTACGAAGACATCTGAGTCCACGACCCCTTCCGGATCTCCTACGGAGTCCACCGAGGCCAATACCGCGACTACGCCTGTTCCAGGAACGCTACTCTCCGAAGTAGACAACACAGCAGATGACCTCGCACTATACCGTGGCCCCCGTGCCCATCAAAGGCGCCTAAGCGACACATTGCCTGATGCGACACAGTCGATCTCGGACTCACCCGGTAAGCATTGAGTTCTTTTCCCCTTTTGAGGGCTCAAAAACTCAGGGACGATTGACCAATTCAGATCTTGCGCCTCAATCAAGTAGCCCCACGCATCCGACTCACGCTCGACGAAAATCAACATTAACGGGAGATGATCCTCCCGAAATCATGGGCGGCGACGATTTTGACGATTTCGAGGAGGGGGGGGATGATGACTTTGGCGACTTCGACGATTTTGATAACGGTTTTCAAGAGCCGGATGCGGGCTCCGACGAACCTGAACCTGCCTCTCTACAGCTCCTTCAGCAACCAATGCTGCCTTCTGTCGTAAGCCCTCCGCATAAGACCGTGTTTGCTCGTCCGCATGTTAACTCGTGAAATAGCCTCCATTAATAGACTTTGAATCTATCCAATCTCTACCCGACTTGCTCAGCACTCTAGACGGTCCCCTTGACCGACTCTTCCCTGCCTCTAAAGCCGCACTCGCTAGCCCGTCAGACCTGCAGCCTATTTCAAACTCCTCTGCCATTTTCAGCACCGAACGTTCGCTGTCTTTGTGGTCTCAATTAGTTGCTCCGCCCCCGCTTCAGCCCCAAAACTGGGTCAAGTCCCGTATTCGTCGCCTCTTCCTTGTCTCTCTCGGCGTCCCGGTAGACCTAGACGAAATCCTACCTGCATCGAAACAAAACAAGCTCATCCTCCCATCCATCAACATTGGCGGACCAACCGCAACTGCCCAGGGCTCATTATCACGCTCCCAAAGTCTGGCCAGAAAGGATTCACAAAGCGGGCCGAACAGTCCACGCACATCAGGCACTGCAACTCGACAACGGTCAACCAGACGGCGCGAGCCATCACCACCAGAGCTCGACCTCTCAGCAGTACGGCGTCTTTGCGCCACCACCGACGCTGCGCTAGCCGGACTCACCGACACGGAGCTACAAACTCATGTTGAGGAGCTGGAACAAGCGACTTTACGCGCCTCTGCTGTCCTCGAATTCTGGCTTAAACGTCGGGATGGCCTTTTGAGCGAAAAGGAGGCTTTCGAAGGTGTGATCGAGAACTTAGTGAGTCACGCCCGGCGTGTACGAAAATGACGAACAAGGAACGAAGTAAAAGAACGAATACCTTATATTATATGTGTTTAATTATTCATCCATCCATCCATCCATCAATATCTTGACTAGCCCCATAGACAGCGCTTCTCTTTTTGTTTCCGCCCTTGTACCTACTACTTAATGTTGCTTGGACCTACTCTCTGTCTTTTTGTTCCCTTTTCACTCTATACCATGGCTTGGGAAAGAAGCAAATATTTTTGGGCGCCTTGAACACTGTTTTTAATCCATGTCTTTCTCTCAGTCGTTGCACAGCGGGGTTGGCTTTCAAACTTTTATCATGTGATCAGATAATTTACTGTCTTTCGACCTTTCGGTATGGATAACTGACATAGGGGTCAATTATAGATATACCTATCAATGTGCCTTACTTGCTACGCTATGAAAGGCTACTTGGTAACAACTTCTTTGTCTTTGAAATCAAATATGCATATATGTGGACAAGCAGCTTCAGAGGGCTGGACTGGGAGAGTCAGGGCTGGTAAATATGAAATATACATAATCTCAAACGCTACACACTCGTCAAGCCAAGCTATCAATGTGCTACACTTTTTTTCCACGCCTAGATACTTTCATCACTAGTTTGTCTACTCACAAAACTACAGTGCGTTGATACCCTGTCCATATGCCATCGCGAAATGCGTATGTATTCCGGCCTACATGCAGTAGAAGAGTACAAGTGATAGTTGAGCCCCCGGTTTTATCTACCCACCAAACCGCCAACAAGCCGACGAAGCCACCCAATCAAGATACATCATGATGAGGCCCAGACGCCATCCAAATATGCAAGCATAAGCCGAAATTTTTTTGAAGCCGAGTAGGGTCCAGTCCAGTCCAGTCAGGTAGCAACTTGTGACCATTCTGGAGGGGTCGGGTATAAAGATAAATATGGAAGTTGTATAACCTTCCCAAATATGATAGGTTATGGACCTAGACTGAGTGTTTCGTGGTTCCATGATGGGTAATTTTGTGTGTGTGTGTGTGTGTGTGTGTGTGCGCGCGTGTGTATCTGTGTGATTGTGGTGCTAGACAGGTAATGGTGCTCCCCTGGTACAAGACATGATTCACATAAATAAAGGAGCAAAGATACAGAGACGTGAAAGAGAAATAGAGAGAACAAAACACCAAAATATGAACAAGAGATGTAGATCGCGGGGTATCATCCTGCAACAACCGTTGCGCCTGTAACTGTGCAAGTGCGAGAAAAGCCGAGTGGGAAAGAATAAAGTAGATAGGAGAAAGAAGAAGAGAAAGTGATCAAAGATGAGGACGAAGATATGGATGAATCACGGCAGGTAAGCTCCCAGCTCATCAGTCCAGAACAATGACCGCAGGTGACTGACTCGGCGTGCGGTCTGGCAAGGAAGCGGAGCGATCGACCTTTGGCCGTCGAAGGTCTTTCTCTAGCGCGCTCGACTTTCGCTTCAAGGTCGTGCGAGGGGGCTGCTGCTCAGAAGGAGGAATATCATCGTCGGTTTTTACGTCCCAGGTACCATCAGCTTTGATCTCTAGGAAACAGGCTCCATCACACCCATTCATGCGCTCCAACTGGGTGCGCACGTCGGCAAGAAATCCGTCAACAATGAGATTTTGAGGACGAGCGTCTCGGCTGCAGATGGGACATTTCCAGTCCGCTTCGATGGCAGATTGGTTTCCAGACTTGAGAAGGCGAGTCTGCAGGAACGTCTCATGATCAAAGCATTCAGGGTGCTCGCAGTGACGGCCGCGCACAGGCACATCGAAAATACGTGCAGTGTAAGGATCGACCAAGGTTACCCTTAGATTATCACTCACAATCCTGAGCTCATCATCATCTTCAGAGTTGCGTGTAAGCCTGGCCTGGATACGCCTTTGCGACTCGGCAGCGGGCAGAGGTTGAGCGAGTGCCTTCGCAGGGGCAAGGGAGCGGAACGTGAGTACTTCTACAGCCACAGCATATGTGATGCCTTTCTGCTCAGGTGGACCCAAGATGAAGTTAACCTCGATCTTATTCACTCCTTCCAGGAGCACTGGAGTAATGTCAACCGGGAGATCCCTGGTATTATGAATTTTGCGCCGCGGAAAGAGCTCCACGTTGTTGACATGTACATATATGGCAGTCGGCCACGCAGTCTCAGCAACGCTCCAAGAATGTATCCCTAAGTCAGGGGTGGATTTCGGGACCTTGATACATCTTAGACGGTAGGTTTGAGTGCCCTCTTTGAATGTCCGCAGGACACGCCCACCCTTCTCTTGCTCTTGATAAAATGCGCGAGTTCTTATCTCATGATCAGATAGTGAAACAGCTTCTTTGATAGGACCATCTTCCCGGCGAAGAACTTTGGGTTCCATGAGGAATGAGGTCATGTGGGGCAAGAGCTCTGTTTCGCTCATCCCAGTAGCATCAACAGAGATGAACCGGTTCACTGGATCGCGAAGATGTGCCTGGTGAATCGCAAGCCGATTAGGGTTCGGCCGTGTATTCATCACTGGGGGCACATTGGGTGGGGGGAGGAGGGGCGTCCCAATGGGTTGGCGTTGCTGTTGTGGTTGCCAGTGCTGCTGCTGCTGCTGCTGTGGCTGGGCATGCTGTAGGTTTGCGGGTGGTACGTTGTGGCCTGCTAATATCTGAGATCGACGGTGTGAAGATTGTATAAGTGCCGGGCTTTGCGGTCCTGTGTGCAGGCAATGTTGAGGCAGAGGATGTTGAGACTGGAGATACTGTGGCTGAGGGTGCTGGAGAGGTTGGGGTGGGAACTGAGCGAGTGCCGGGCTCTGCGGCCCTACATGCCGAGAATGCCGAGGCAGAGGTTGTTCAGACTGAAGATGCTGAGTTGGAGACTGAGCGAGTGCTGGACTCTGCGGTCCTGCATGCTGAGGATGCCGAGAAGTTTGTTGAGACTGGAGAGGCTGAGGCTGGTGTTGAGGATGTTGTGGCCGAGGCTGGTGGGGATACTGTTGGTTTGGGTGCCCGTGAGCCACTTCCCGCGGTGTCATTAGTTGAGGCGTAGTCGCCGCGATGGGTGATAACATTTGTGGTGAACGAGTTTGCGATGCTACACCGCGTGAGACCGTTGGGTGGGGTATCGGCTGTCCAGGGAGCCTGGGGGGTGCCGCGGCGAGGGGACTTCTGACCGAGACCGAAGAAATGCCGTTTGGATTTTGCGCTCCTGGATGCAACTGCACATAGGGTGAACGATACTGCATGTTCGACAGGTTCGCTGGTGCAGATACAGGGGTAGGTGCAGCTTGGCCTGGAAACGGCACGCTGTGCGGAGAAGCGGCCAGTCTTGGCGTCCCTGTATCCTCACTCTGCATTGCTGCAATGGCCTCGCGGTACATGGCCACTATCTCCATGTTTTCGCGACGTCGCTGTTCAACGGAGATCGGCTGAGTGACACTGCGCATGTAGTAATCCAGGTCCCGCACGTAAATTTCTCGCAGCCGGTTCTCGCCCCTAACGCCAGGGATCCGCCGAGACAAACACAGAAAGATGTTGAACTGCAATGTAATGGACTTGACACCTAATAATCTCATATCATCCACGAGCGGTGGAAGCCCTTTGTTGCGCATACGTTCTTCAAAGCTGGGCCATTCAGCCACCAAGTCATGCAAGATACGCAGCATTTCCCGGTATTGGGCCCGATACCGCCAGTCCTTGAGCAGCTCGGACAAGGGATAGGGAAACCCAACACACCATCGTAGGAAATTGGGCGCGACTCGCTGATTGTCCACCAGGAGGTTACGAACAATATGCAAGCCCTGTATATGTTCCTGTGTGAACTCGGGAAGTTTCATAAGCAACGCCGTGTCATGACTGCTCAAGCAGTAAACCTGATGGAGGGCAAGAAATATGAGATCACGGTGCGTGATGGCGTAGTCTAGGAGATGGAGCCGCGGTGCCTCTACCCGATCTTGAACAAACAGCGACCGCCCCTCCCGCGCTACAAGCGCGTCCAGGTTGCGTTTCGCGTGCGCAAAAAATTCCGCTGTAATGATTGAAGGACGATTGGAAGCCGGTGTTTGTATGGCGACATTTGGCCGTTGCCGTTGTAGCGGGGAGGTTGCAGGAATAGGAGCAGAAGAAGTAGGATGGTGAGGGTGTATGGGCGGAGTGTATTGAATGATGCGAGAGCTGCCCTGAGTCTGGTGAGTTGGCGGGGGGATTCCTTGTGGGTTGTTGGGTATGGATACCGGAAATGGCTCCATGGCAGGACCATCGGGTCGCGACTGCGGTTGATTAGGAGGTGCCTGTTGAAGTGGAGGAGACGGAAACGCAGCGGCGGAAGGACTGGCGATAGAAGTTCCATTCCTCTCAACGGCAATTATCGGACTGTTGTGCGGCCTGGGTGGGATGGACGGATCTGGTGAAGGAAGGGAAGCCGATTCCTGGTCCAGACGGGCCTGCAACTGCTGCTTCTGTTGCTGTTGCTGTGGCCGCAGTTTGTGTGACTTTGGCTGTTCCGGATGAGCATTAGCTGGTTTAGAAGGGAGAGTATTTCCATTCGAGGCCGGAGAGCGGGTTATCAATGGAGGTGTATTGAGGGTGGTCGATGTCTGAAGACGAGGAAGCGCATTTCGGGTAACTGCGGGAGCCGACGAGGCGGCAGGGCTTTGATTACCGCGGAATGAAACGAGGTTGTCTTGTGGAGGAGACAAGATATCTCTCATGCCTGTCGGACGCGTCGAAGGAGAGTCGGCCGCGGCCAGGGTCGGCGTTGGCGAACGAGCAACAGCAGGCGATGCCGGACGAGGCGGAGGCGGAGGCGGAGGA